>JAOXNV010019762.1:0-21662 GCA_028565915.1 Momotus momota | reverse complement strand
CACAGTGTTTCTGATACAAGCCAGGATGCCATTGGCCTTCTTGGCCACCTGTGCACACTGCTGACTCATATTTAATCGACTATTGATCAACACCCCCAGGTCTTTTCCCAACTTGCAGCTCTCCAACCTCACACCCCCAAATCCGTAGCTTACCATGGAGTTGTTATGACCTAAGTGCAGGACCTGGCACTTCACCTTGTTGAACCTCATACAATTAACCTTGGCCCGATAATATAACCTGTCTTGAATGTGCCGTGTGATGGCACTCGGTATGACCTGCTCCATAACTTTTCCTGGCACCGAGGTCAGACTAACAGGCCTATAGTTCCCAGGGTCATCCTTTTGGCCTTTCCTGTAGATGGGCATCACATTTGCCAGTTTCCAGTCAGCTGGGACTTCCCTGGTTAGCCAGGACTGTTGATAAATAACGGAGAGTGTCTTGGTGAGCACTTCTGCCAGCTCCTTCAGTACCCTTGAGTGGATCCTATCCAGTCCCGTAGACTTGTGCACATCTATGTGGCACAGCAGGTCACTGATCATCTCTTCCCAGATAATGAGGGCTGCATTCTGCTCCCCATCCCCATCTTCCAATTCAGGGAGCTGTACCCTCAGGTGGCAACTGGTGTTGCTGACAAAAACTGAGGCAAAGTGGGCACTAAGCAGCTCAGCCTTATCCTTGTCCTTTGTCACAAGGTTCCGTTGTAGAGGGTAGAGATTCTCCTTAGCCCTTCTTTTACTGTTAACGTACTTATAGAAATGCTTTTCATTATCTTTAATGACACTGGCCAGATTAAGTTCTAGCTGAGCTTTGGCCTTCCTAATTTTCTTCCTACATAACCTTGCAATGACTTTATACTGTTCCTGAATTGCCTGCCCTTTCTTCCATAGCTGATAGACTTTCCTTTTTTTCCTAAGTTCTCCCCAAAGCTCTCTGCTTAGCCAGGCCGGTCTTCTACCACGCCAGCTTGTTTTATGATACGCAGGAACAGCTAGCTCCTGTGCCTTGAGGATTTCCCTCTTGAGGAATGTCCAGCCTTCCTGGACTCCTTTGTCTTTGAGTACTAGCTCCCAAGGGGCGCAATCGACCAATCTCCTAAACATGTCAAAGTCTGCCTTCTTGAAGTCCAAGCAGGTAGTTCTAATGACCTCCCTCTTTACTTCCCTAAGGACTGAAAACTCAACCATCTCATGATTGCTTTGCCCAAGACAGCCACCAACCTTCACATCTCCCACTAGTCCTTCTCTGTTCACAAACAGCAAGTCTAGTAGAGAGCCTTCCCTAGATGGCTCAGTCACCAGTTGTATTAGGAAGTTATCTTCCACACACTCCAAAAATCTCCGGGACTGCTTCCTGTCTGCTGTATTGTATTTCCAACAGACATCTGATAAGCTGCAGTCCCCCATAAGAACAAAGGCCAGGGATTCTGAGATCTTACCCAGTTGCCTGTAGAGCACTCATCAGCTTCTTCATCCCGGTTAGGTGGTCTATAACAGACCCCTACTATGACATCTGTCTTATTAGCCTTCCCCCTGATTCTTACCCATAAGAATTCAACCCTATCATCACAAAACCAAACGCTCTCAACCTTGTCATCACTATACTTGATTTCCAAGCTCTCATAGCATTCTCTAACACATAGGGCCACTCCACCACCTCTCCTTCCCAATCTCTCCTGAAGAGCTTGTAGCCATCGATTGTGGCACTCCAGTCGTATGAGGCATCCCACCACGTTTCTGTCATAGCCACTATGTCATACTTTTCCTGGTGCATCATGGCTTCAAGTTCCCCCTGTTTGTTGCTCATACTGCGTGCATTGGTATAGATGCACTTCAGATGAGCTAACACATTTTTGTGAGTGTGTGCCCCATTTCCTACCAGACCCTTCTCAGGTGCTTCCATGATTTCTAAACATCTATCCCTTCTCTCAAAGAAATGGCAGAGCGAGAGTCCTCACTAGTCCAGCATCTTTCAAGCCCTGGCATGCTTCCCTTGGGCTTATTCCTAACAGGCCCAGCTATCTCTCCTTCCCCTTTCATATCTAGTTAAAAGCCCTGTCAACAAGCTCTGCTAACTCTTGCCCCAAAGTCCTTTTCCCCCTCTGGGACAGGAGGGGGAAGTCCTTTCCCCCCTCTGCATCCCACCTGCCACCAGCAGGCCAGGTGTCTTGTATAGCAGCCCATGATCAAAAAATTCAAAACCCTGCTGATAACACCAGTCCCAGAGCCATGAGTTGGCCTGTTGTCTCTTCCTGTTAATTTCCTCATTCACGATTGCCACTGAAGGGATAGAGGAGAACACAACTTGCATTCCCAGTCCCTTAAGCAGCTGTCCCAAGGCTCTAAGATCTCTTTTAATTGATTTTGGGCTTCTTCTACCCACTTCATCACTACACACCTGAAATACTAAAAGGGGGTAATTATCAGAGGGGTCTAGTAGGGCAGGAAGTTTGTCCAACACATCCCTAACCTGTGCCCCAGGGAGGCAACAGACTTCCCTGTGAAGTGGGTCAGGACGGCATATTGGCCCCTCTGCCCCCCTCAGTAAAGAGTCACCCACAACGATGACCCATCTACTTTTCCTTTTGGAGCCAGTTGTGATACCAGGTCTACGGCGACTTGGTCTTTCTGGCATTTTTGGCCTGGCTGAACCATCCTCCTCTCCAACAGCCAGTTCCTCCTGCAAGGGTAGCTGGGAAGGTGGAGAAAGGCTGGGAGGGGATTCACTTGCTTCCCCAAGCAGGGACCTGTTTCCATTCCCCCCATTCTCAGAGGTCCCCTCCTACTGCCTAGTGACAAAAGGGGAGAAGATCCTCTGGTTTATATGGGACCTCAACCTGTTTCCTTTCTCTCAGGGAGTGGCTCCACCAGTCAATCTGTCTGTCACACTCCCTAATACTCTTCCACCTCTCCACTTCATCCTTCAGCTCGCCCACCTGTCTGAGCAGATCATTCACCTGGTCACATCTGACACAGGTTTTGTCTCTGCTACCCTCCATTGCAAGTGCCAGGCTCTGGCACTCTCTGCAGCCAGAGGCCTGGATGCCTTCACGTTTGCGTGGGGCCTCTGTCTGGGTGCCCACAGTTTTTCTAACAACAGCCTTTGGCCAGGTAGCAATCATGGCTGGAGCTCTACAAGCAACTGACACTTTGCAACTCAATGGACAGTTGGGATGAGCACCCTTGACCTCTGACTGCTTAGAGCGATTGAACTTACCTTGTACACTGGCAGAGGCTCAGTGCCTTGCCCCACGAGCTGTGGCACCCACCAGGACACACACAGGCACTGGTTGCTCACTCTGTGGGCAGTGACGCGCTGGTGGCCTAATCAATGGTGGACAGTGCTGGCTCCACCCGGGCGCTCTCAGCAGCCCGCCCACCAACTGACAGCCCCCAGCACAGGCAAAGGGCTTTTCCCAGCTTCAAAAAATCCCATAAAGAGCTTTTCATCTGCCCTTTTTGCAGCAGAACCCTTCCCCAGTGCAGTCCTGCCTGCCCTGAAGCTGGTTTCCACAGAGGCCAGTAAAAGGAGAGCTTTGAGAAACGTGCTGACATTACTTAAAGATTTATCCCTGCTGCAACAAAATCCTTTCACGCTTCTCATTGCTAATTACAAGCAAATACTTCGATAGCTGTGGAAATCAGTTAACAATCCTTCCACCTTTCAAGGCACTGCATCAAACTTGTCACTACATATGAATATGCGTCTTAATCCAGTTTGATCACAACCTGGAATGAGTAAGCTAAGAATAGGTTGATGCAACTGAGCACATGAAAGTCGAAAACATTGGCTTACTATTCGGGACTCCATTTCTATTTGAATTAATGAGTGTGGTGCTATAAATATCTAATTTTCATGAATTTCAAATAATGTGGGAAGCACATCTGGGATGTCAGTGTTGGGAAAGAAGTTTCTTTGATTTTTTTACTGCAGCAAACCAGTGATATTTCCAGTTTAACATGAGGCCACAGCCAAGTCCCTGCAGGAACTGCAACTTCTCCCTGGAGGATTTTTAGCCAGTGACCTCTTGTGCTGGGGAAACACTACAGAAGCTGGCAACACCCCACAAACTCTAACCTGATTAGTTAACTCTGTTAGAAATACTATTCGCATGAATAGGTAAAAAGAACAGCACTGAGCCAATAAGCCAAATTCAGCATTGCAGTTGGAAGAAACACAAATTCATTTTAAGAATGTGTACTTCCATGATTTAATCTGGTGCATGCAATTGAAAGATACATATTAGGATACTTGTCTTTTATCCGGAATATATTATCTCTCTGAATGTTTACTATGAATGTGCTGCCTTCTACAGTGTTTGTTTTTTTTTATCTGACAGCACATTCAGCTCCCTGATAGCAGGCTTTGCATCTTGGGTTTGAATATGCCTCTGCCACACACCTACAGCTTTCTGTCACAGACAATAAAAGTATTTATGTTATTTTTTCTTTAATCTAGTTTTGTATAATACTTTTTTTTTAAAAAAATTTTTATCCAGAGGGATGTGCGTGGCTACATACGTGCTAAAACTGTTTTCCTAGAAATGAAGATGAGTGCACAGGAATTCTGCTCAGACTGAGAGCAGAGACTGGAGATGTGTAGCGAGATGTTAAGATCCAATATAGCTCCTGTTGTTGTTGTGGATGTTGTTTTATTTCATTTTTTTTTTTTAAATACACAATCAGACAACTGCCTCATTCCTCAGTCACAGACAAGATCTGGCCAAAGATTTCAACTGGAACACATTTCCATCAGGAAAAGACCAAAAAAACCCATCTCTGTTTATGCAATCATACCAATTTTGACAAACTTTTGGAGGAAAGATAATTCTGATTTTTAACCAGCTCCAGTCTCAGCAGTTGACTCATGCCTCACCCTGCCCCCCCCTCCCTCCCAAAAAAAAGTGCAGAATTGAAACCTCATCCTTTATAGATTTCTAAGTATTCTAGCTCCCTGTGCAAAAAGCTTGAATGAGCAGCAAAGAGGGCTGGATCCAGTTACACCATTAATCATTTCTGCACTCTGCTGGTATGAGACTTGAAGTGGGTTTCTCTCAATATTATGAGGTAAAAAAAAACAAATCTCTATATTACTACTGTATTAGATTTATGTGCATGGCAAGGGCATGGGGCTTCCATGAATATCAATGTGCTTAGTGTGAGAGCAGCACCTCAAGAAAAGTTCCAGGATTGGTTAACAGAGCTCAGCCTTCGAATACTTCAAGCAAAACTGTGCTAGCTTAGTCAACACTGATTCATAGCTTAATGCACTGCATTATTATTACTGAGAGATGCAGAGTCTCTGTTCTTCCATTAGCCACGCTAACGCATGGACAGCCTGTGTTACAGGTTCAACAGCTCCAATGCCTGACTTTGCTCTGCAGCTTTCAAACAGGTACTGAAGCTTTTTTTCTGTTATGAGTGACATCCCTGAATGAAACATACTAGAAACTAGAGAAGCTCCGACAAAAGATGGCACTGAACCCACAGCTTTTAGTTACCAAACCACAAACCCCATCTGTAGAAACAAAGAGGACAGGTTTGGTTAATAAAAGTAGCCCTTGAGATCACCAAACCTGAACCTGTCAGTAATCCACACTTAATACAGAGTAGATTAAAAGTTAAGACAGAGCTGCTAAATTAAAAAAAAACCACCAAAATCCCCACTTTACCAATTAAGTAATGTCTCCAGATCAACAAGTCCTGAGTAAGTAACCAGCATAATTAACCACCACAAATATCTTCAAAACCATACTAATTAGGAAAATGAGAAGATAATTTCAAACACCAGATATGTATTTTCAGGAGAGGATATACACCAGGACAAGTGACAGAGGAGCCTGAAACTTCTCTGAGGCAATCTAAGGAGGGCAATGTCCTGTGATTGCCCATCAGTACTTGAACCAGACAGTGTGTGGACCCTGTCAGTTCCATGGGTATCATTAGTCCCCAAAAACATCCAACAGGAAAACCTGAAAATATAAAGATGAATTCATAGAATACCAGGTTGGAAGAGACCTCAAGGATCATCTGGTCCAACCTTTCCTGGCAAAAGCACACTCTAGACAAGATGGCCCAGCACCATGTCCAACTGAATCTTAAAAGTGTCCAATGTTGGGGAATTCACCACTTCTCTGGGGAGCTTATTCCAGTGGCTGATTGTTCTCATTGTGAAAAATTTTCCTCTTGCGTCCAATGGGAATCTCCTGAGGAGTAACTTGTGCCCATTAACCATTGTTTTTTCCATGTGACTCCTTGTAAAAAGGGAGCCTTTATCTCCTTTGTAGCCATGCTTTAAATACTGGAACATAGTGCTAAGGTCTCTCCTAAGCCCTCTTTTCTCAAGGCTGAACAAATACAGTTCTCACGGCCTTTCCTCATATGGCAACTTCCCAGTCCTTTGACCACCTTTGTGGCCCTTCTCTGGACCCTCTCCAGCCTGTCCACATCTGTTTTGTATAGCAGGGACCCAAACTGAACACAGTATTCCAGTGTCTGACAAGCACTGAGTGGGATAACGACTTCTTTATCTCTGCTGGTGATGCCCTTTTTGATGTAACCCACCATCCTGTTGGCTTTCTCTGCTGCAGTAGCAGCACGCTGTTCAGACTGAGATTGTTGTTCAGCAGGACAACAAGTAGCTCCACTGAGCTACTTCCCAGCCAGATGGATCCCAGCCTGCGCTGAAGTCCTGGATTATGTTTTCCCAGGTGCAAGACCTTCCACTTGTCATTGAAACTTCATTAGGTTCTTGTTAGCCCACTCCTTCAGCCTATCCACGTCTTCCTGCAGGGTGGCTCTCCCTTCCAAATTGTCTCCACTTTCCTACTCCATTTGGTACCATCATTTGGTACTTTGTCTTAGTACTAACCTTCAACATGCTCAGCGGGATCCCAAACTACAATATTGTGGTCACTGCAGCCAAGTCTATCACTGACTGAGATATTACAAAACAGCTTTTCTTGGCTTGTGAGTAGCAAGTCCAGCAGTGCCTCATTCCTGGTTGGCACATCTAACAGTTGTATGAAGAAGCAGTCCTCTATGCATTCCATGAACTTGACCGATGAGCTGCTATTTCGTTCTTTCAACAAATGTCTGGGTAGTTGAAGTCACCCATAAGAAGCAGGTTCAGTTGACCCAAAGCTTGCCTAAGTGACCCAAATACTGCTTCATTGGCCCTGTCATTTTGGTTTGGATGTCAGTAGCAGATACCTACTGTAAGTTTACTTTTAGAGATGACACCTCTGATCGTGATGAAGTTATTCAACAGGGCTTCCACAATCGCCATAGCTGACTTTTACATGTTCTCAGTTTGGAGACTACACCCTGCCCCCAAGTCCTTCAGTTTAAAGGAATCTTACAGCCTGAGCTAATCCCTGATTTTGAATTCTGCACCCATTTCTCCCTTGGGACTGAGAGGAGACTTCCATGTGTCCCAGATTCACATTACCCTGTCTTTCCCTGGACACATCAATATTTTTTTTCTCCAGAGAGCCAGGGAAAGATGATGCCTTTCTTTTAAAGCATGTCTGGACAGGTATTAATGGAAGAAACCAAATCTCATCTGGTTTTTATACATGCTTTTGACCACCTCCCCAGTTCACTCCCTCAGTGTTTTAGGTAGACATTTAGAAACTCTTTTTTTCTGAGATGCCCACTGCCCTTGGTCATTGTGGGAGGCCTTAAGTAACTTAGTTCTATAAAACCTGTTAATTGGGTCCAGAAGATGGCCACAAAAACGATCAGAAGGATGGAACCCCTCTGCTATGAAGGAAGACTGGAAAAGAGATGGCTCTGGGGAGACCTCATTGAGGCCTTTCAAGGTAGTCTCCAGGGATACCACTAGACCACCTGAGTACAAACATCTTCCTTCTGCTAGCCAGAGGAAAAATACAGTGGTTGGTTTATTGACAGACAATGGTGAAGCCCGGGCTCCTTTACTTCGATCTACCACAGACTGCTCAGAGGAACCTGGAAGATTTAGGTGGCCTTCAAAGTTATATGGCCTATTTTTCAGAAAGGCATTCCTGGGATACTCAAAAAAAGAAAGAAAGAAACAAAAACAACAAAAAGGAAAATATCTACCAACAACTCCTGCCTCCCATGTAATGGCAGACGCTTGTGCAGAGACCACAAAATGTCATGTTTTAATACATAAGTGACTAAATATCTTTCAAAATCCGGTCCCTGTTGTCCTTGTTTCTCAGTTCCACTGTCTGTAAAACTGGAGTAACACTAATCTCATGTAATCCAATCCAATCTAACAGCAATCAGTAGTTATCTGAAGAAAATCTCGTTAGAGGTTTTGAGGAGCTGAAACACTACAGCAACGGAGTCCACAGAAGTATCCTAGTGGATGACTGCCTCTTCCTTCACTGCTAATCTCCTCCCCTCTGAGGAAAATGCCTCTAAAATACAGTTTACAAAATTCTATCAGAGTTTTGAAAATTACTTTCTAATATCTCCCTACTTTCCTCTAAGAGTTGATGTTTTCCCCACTGATTTTTACAAATTATTCTGTCATTTAGCCATAGAGTTATTTCTAAATGGAAAAATGCATCTTCTTTAATCACAGAATGTCTTTGGTTGGAAGAGACCTTCAAGATCACCTAGTCCAATCTTCAACCAACTAAATTTTTAAAAACCCAAACAACTGTAATTGTAACAAACCAAAGCCACTTACCAGAAAGAGACTAAAACCAGCCATATTTCCAAAAAAAATTGCCTTACAAACACTTGCATCTCTTAATTGTCTAAATAATTTAGATTTGATTTCCTAAATATGCAAGAACCAGTATAGGATGCTGATTGTTAATATAACAAGAACTGTCAGCAATACTGTCTTAGCCTGACTTTTCTTTACCCTCAGCCATGTGCTGGATTAAGTCCACTGAGGTTATGACAACAAGACTAAGGGAAATGTCACCATGTTGGCATTAAACCCACATTGAGGGAGTGGAGAATGAGCCTTGGCCCCTTTGGACACTGAAGTAAATACCTCATCTTTATTTTTCAGAGCAGTATTGGGTGGGGTGTGTGTATCTGCTGTGCCAGAAAAATATACACAGTCAGCAGGAAGCAGTATATTTTTCAACACAATATCTCATTATTGATTAAATTTATTTAGAGCAACGTTTATGAAATAAGGCACGGCCTGAGTAGTAGCTGACTGGCTTATGTTTCTACTGTGTCCTGCAGGGCTCCCAAAGTACCTCGCAGTCAAAGACACCGACGTTGATAGCACGCTCACAGTTACAGGCAAAGCACGATTTCACCTTGCCTGCTTTATCTACATCTGCCTTCCACTCCACATAGAGATTCATAAATCTTCTGTGAACTGATATCAGCATTTTTGCAAAACTTATTCACCCATTTCAAAAGGGCTGGCTTGGCTAGATTAACCTTTAGAAAAAAAAAAAAAAAAAAAAGGAAAAAAGATATCTCCAAATTCACGTAAGCATCCCTTTTCTCTTGGTCCAGACAACAAGCTGCCTCTCCAAGGATACATCAAAGCCGAAATGCAGACATCAACCAAAGTCTGCTGCCACAATTACCCTGATCAGAATAATCTAAGCTTTTCTGAAACCTGAATTTTAGGAAAATAAAAACGGTCATTTTTCCCCAAGCTCTGACTGCTGTGCCTTGTATTATTATAGATGAATCAATCCCAGGTATGCTGATTACACTCTAGCATTCAGTCATCTGTCCTGACCCACAAGAAATGTCCTGACTCTTGGGAAATGACAGGCAGGAATTTAATACCATAATTCTTCCATGCTTTTTGTACCTACACTGACAACTAATAACACAGTAGACAAGGCTGAAGTTACAGGAGTGATGCAATTTGAGATTTGGATGCCTATGTTTAGGTGCTTATATGAGTGCCAGGTGTCTAAACTTCTATTATAGTCAACAGGGATATAATAAAAAAGAAAGTTAATGGAATATAAGAAGCAAGTCAGGGAGCAGCCAGCCCACAGCGACCTTACAGTGAGCTTCATCACTCTCTAGACTCTACTGTGTTCCATTGTGATGGGATCTTAGGTATTGCCTGTCCAGCTCCGCTGCCTAAAGGAGGATATCCAGCATCATTTGAGATGTCCCAGCATCTCCCAAACATGCTGCTGGTGCTGTCAAACACACACAACACAAGACCTGTGGAAAATTCATATTCCTGTGGCACAGCAGCTGAAAGGATACCTGGCACATCTCACACAGCACTAAAGCAAAGAATCCCACCCTCTAGGTTACATGTGAACAGAAATTAGATGCCTAAATATTGGTGCTGTAATCCTGAAACTGAGTCCTGTCCTTCAAGGATCACCTTACACTGATTACCCACTTAGTGCTGAGAAAGGGTTTCAGTCTGAGGACTCAAGTCAACATCTCTGCATCATTTTGATGGTATTTTTTTCAACTCTGCAGCAATACTGACTATGAACATGAGTATTTTTTTTCTTTCCATTTTTGTTTTATTGGAAATCTTGGAAAATACAAGAAATTTCATGCTTAGGAGTGCAGTGATGCTCAGAGTGCTGTTACAGCACACGTAGCCAAAATGCAAAGAACCATTCACATTTACACCTCAGAAAGAAGGTGCCTTTTCAGTGATGCTTCTCGCTCATCAAAACAATCTCTTTTTTTGGCAAACACTGTCACTTGGACTCTGTGGTACTGCTGACGAGATCACATATCTTGGCTTTCAAACAACTCATGGGACACTAGATAGATAGCTTTTCTACAACACAATGTAAACATACACCTTTGCTTTGATAACACCTACATTTTTGTCATCTTCTTTTATTATTTGGGTGCATCTGTGTGCTTCAGCCTCTGCAAAGAAGAGATATTTGTCAGTAGGATACAGCTGTTGTTCATACAAACAGTGTTACAGTCTTATTTAAGTTGCTAAGTCTGGGAATAACAGTGGTAGGAGCACACTGTAATTTGCTGGCTTTCTCTTAACTGCTTTAAATTTCTGTTTCCAAAGCATAGGATTATATAAGTGACAGTTTCTATTGAATACAATATTGATTTTAATATTTTTCTTCTAGACGATCTCCATATCAAACCCAAATTTAACAAATGCTTACAAGGACCTAAGAGAGGAACTTTTAAGAAAGAATAAGTCGTTTGTGGTAATGTCTCTTCAAACTATAATTTAAAGTGTTGGAGGCCTTGTTTTTGCACAATCACTAAAATTTTAAACACCAGGAACCATAGCTCTTCAATAAACTTTATGCTTTACATTGAAAAAGCTTTAGAGGCAATTCTTCCCTCAGCACACAAGAGATTTCAGTATGTTGCTTCTGATGACATTACAGGAGGTTAGACGTGGACATCTCTCCTGCGCTTAAAATTTAATCAGAATAATCTCCCTCTCTTTCAGCTACTCCATATCAGCTGCCACTCAGAATCTCTCTGGTGCAAAATATATGCTGTAAAATATAATGAAGCTACAGCAGGAAAGAACGTGAGGAAGGCTAAACGTTGGAGGTCACTGACAATATTTTGCTATCAAAGATAGTTTTAACTGAGGTATTTTTATCATAATACTGTGATGGTGCACAGCATTGATCACTTTCCATTAAAGTCATAAAAAAGCATTGAAGTTTTCTACTGTTCTGCAAAGAAAAGGGGACAAAAGAAGAAAAAAACCAACAACAACAAAACCACTTGAATTACTGCCATAAATAAAAAGTTTGAGGTTCCCTTCCTTGTCTAATACCATCACCTTCATTGTGATCATACATGGCTAGAAATTCTAGGTGCAGCTTCAGAGCTGCAGCTTGAAATACCTTTGTAAAAGCCCAGGCTTTAGTGACCAATAGCCATCACTACCTTTTCAGTGGCCCATATGAAAATATCTGTGTTTCAATCCAAATCAGTCCTTCAGTGTCCTTGAGTTGGATAAATCAAGAAGGCAGATTACTTTTTTATGCTATAAACGCCCTTTCCAGGCAAAAACTCAGATTAACAAGAAGTACAAGCAAATTTCCTTTACTATTTAAAATAAGGGAAAACCACTTGGTTTTAGTCACACTTCTTTGTAAAGTGGAATATTCAGTGCCCTCCCCCGCTATAAAAAAAACCCTGAACAAACAGTGGGAGCAGAGCAGGTATAGGAAGGAAGGAGGAATGAACCCTAACTGAGCACATGAAAGACACAGGCAAGGTGCAGATATGCTCTGTAATATCAGCTGCAGCCTTAGGGAATTTTAGCAATATCAAGATAACTCTACTAAAGTTGGAACAAATCAGAAAATATGAAGGTACAGAGCATGCAGAGGGCAGGACCTGGGAAATTCAAGGATAGTTCTGACCTTCTGGGGATGTATAACAATAAGGCATAGCTAAACTTGGAGTAAGTTTCTGAAAAATTTTGGTGGCCTCTCTGCTGGCAGATTAGTTGTGCAACAGGTGGTGAGACAAGGACTGGCAGTGAGGCAACATAGTGTGTCAAGGAAAATGTATTATACTGCATGCTTTCTTGGGCTCCAGAAGCAGCCCTGATTCATGTCAAGCAGCATTAAGAGAAGCCACATGACAATCAACGGGTTCACACATAGAAATCAATGCTAAGCAGCAAGAATAAAAAGTGAAGAATAAAATCCTTAGATTGAGGGATAACCATAAATTTAAAATTTGTTCATTGGTTTAAGTTCTTTGATGTAGGAAGCAGTTATCATGCTCTCTGGCTGGAGAGTCTCTTGTTCAATTGAATCTCAATATGCAACTAGTGTTCCTATGGAGTGCTGCAATGGAAATAACACTGATGCGAGTCCCTGCTGCTGGACCTTTCCTGGACTTGTAACTTACAAAAAAACCTATCTGATCCTCCACTTAGAGGAACAGAATTAAAGCAGCAGCAAAGGCTCTGTGTGAGGTCATTATCCAGCAAAATCTGACTTGAATAAAAAACTGCACTAAAAATCTGCAAATACTAGAATGTTAGGGGAAGTCCAATAAAAGCCAAAAGCCTAGAAGCATAAACTGATATATGAAAAAAAAAAAAAAAAGCATATGGTATATCTGCTGTCCTGAGTAGCAGTAAATTACCAGCAGTACACATCTGTCTGCCATAATTTCTGCATCTTCCTAGCATTCCAATTTTAGATGCCATCTGCAACTAAGCAAGTTAGCTGATCTCAAAATGTTGATGTCCTGCCCCTTTTCAACTTAAGGGCAGAGCTGAGAGGAGCCCAGCACCTGCCATCTTTGCCAGCCCTCAATCTTCTTCCTGAGTCTCTCATTGAGGACAAGCCTCGGCTTTGCTGCAGCGTATTTCATTCTGCCTACTTGAAGGCACGGCACCTAGGAGAGATGTACATGTTCTCTTTTTAAATTACCCAGGGTTTCATAATTTTAAAAACTTTCCTCTCAAGTGACCTAAAACGCTGATGTGCTCCCCTCTTCATATTCTCTGTGCTTGCAACACAACTCACTCCTTTGGACACACTTCCCTCCAATGTCATCTTCTGGAGCAAGGTTTGCGGGTCACAGCAGAGGGAATGTGCAAGCTCCTATATCTCTGTCCCTTCTACATCTTTTTTCCCCTCATTCCAAAGGAGAATATATTCTTAACAACACTAAAGTTTGTTAAATTCTCAGATTTTAAGCACAATAAAGCAAGGCCAACAATAAGGATGAGAACCTCACTTAGTGGGGCGCCAAGTTGTTATCCTCCACCAAAGAGCTCACAGACCATGTAAGGGAAGTGCTCATCCTTATTGTAACCAATAGAGAAAACTACAGCATGGGCAGAATATTTGCCCTGGTCTCGGTGAGGTGCAACTGCCGCTGACTGCTGTGAGTTCACATTAGATCCCCAAGACCATGTTTACAGAGGGAGGCTAAAAGCAGGCTGAAGAACGTTTTGTTGATGGCAGCAGTCTCTGGCCTTGAAAATCTATGATAACATGACAATGTGAAAATGAAAAACCTAAACCACTTGCCCAGTATCACAGTGTAACTCAGGCCTTATTCCAGGAATCAGGACATTCCTCTTGAGTGCTAGCACAAGCCTTTTAGGCAAACTTGATTTCTAGCAACACTAAGAAATACAAATCAGCATTACCTATACCTAGGTAAATATGTGGTAAATCAGTGCTAAGTGATTATTGAAGTATTTCATTCACTAGAAGAAATATAAATACCTCAGCATGTCAATCTGGTTATTGTGTTTTAAACCTAGCATAAAAAAATCCCAGCATAATATAAAGATCATAAACATCAAAATCTATCCAGACTAGGTGTGGGAAAATAAATGAAAACAACAAATAAACAAATAAATAAATGAAAGCAAATTACTTTCCTACATTTACTTAACAGCACTAATATAAAAATAAGCCAAATGCATGCTAATGAAGAAGAAATTGAGTCTGAAGTTAATCTTTTTCTTTTTTTTCTACAGCTTAGAGGTCCTTTGTACTTGCACTGAAGTCATGGCCTCAAGCAATCCATACGGTGTTCACAGCACGATATTATACCTATTTTATTGGGAAACACAATAATTGAAATGCTAAAATAAATCTTCTTCCTATTATTTGACTTAAGTATTAAAGTATTGAAATGACTATGCTAATTTATTTTGATTATCAGCCCATTGGTCTTGGTTTTATAAATTAACCCCAGAATTTTGACAGAGCTTCTAGCTATCTAATGCCTGAAAACATGATTTTGTTTAAGCACATATTGCGCTAAGGGTTTGTGTTTTTTTAATTCCAATTAATCAGTTCTGGTCAATAAAAAGCTAATATAAAATGGTTTACTGTTAAATCACATTGGCACTCACACATTTGCTCTGTCCTACATCAGTTAAAAAGCCATTGCAGACTCCAGTTATAGTTCTCAGAGCTCCGGCTGCATTTTTAAAGCACCAACTGTTAGTTAATTTTGTTAGCATAAACACCCAATAAAATTTTATGGTGTGTTCAGCTCTCATTAAAGATGAAAAACAGCAGCGGAAAGCAGCACCTACAGATAAACAGGGAGCAGGATGGCTCTGGCGTCACCGATCCTCAGAGCTCATTCAGATTCAGGACTTGGGGCTCCCTGCACCACAGGGCACTGCAGAGATACAGAAACCAAAATCCCACGCACTGCTGGAAGCCCCTCGAGCTCCACACAGCCCTACCATAACGCTCCTCGCAAATATTTACTGGAGAGAGAGCAGTGCTTCTCCATCCCCTTTCTCATGCACCTCCAAAAACCTTAAAATAACAGCTGTTCTAGGCAAAGTATACCCTTGCTGGTGCATATCTACGCAACGGTACAGAACCTATAGCTCCTTTTGCTCCCCATCACCCAACCTAACCTAGAGGAGCAGCTCCATCAACACCAGGACTAAAGGGAACTGCTCTCACCAGGTTGCATCTGGTGGATGGATTCCCTCCAGTCAGGAAAAGCATAACCCTTGCCAAGATGTTTTTGATCTCCCAGAGCATTTATAAAGTCAGCCTGGCCATCTCCCTTTGTCTTCCCATCCTTCACAGGGGTGTTTGAGCCTTCCATTGAAATTTCTAGTCTTGAACCTGCTATCATTCTCCTTGCAAAATTTCCCATTAATAGGAACTTTACAGAACAGTTGACACTCCAGCAGTCCCAGGAAGCATTCAAGGGAATATGGCTGGAATTAGCTGACAGAAAGCATCAAGTTCACAGGCAGAATTACAAAGAAAGCAGATTTCACTGTCTGAAATAATACCAGAGCTGGTCAAGAACTTCCCACAGTCATTACTCCTAAAATGCTTAAGGCTGGGCTGCTTACAGTTGTAGAAATTTCTAAAAATCTCCCCACCTACATCAACAGAAGCAAAACTTCTCTAATTCAGCACTTCCATCAGATAGTGTCAACTGAAAACTTACAGTTTACAAGAAAGAGAGAGAATGTGATAAAAACTAGTTTCAAACACTTCGCCTGAAGTTCCTTGGCATTTTTTCTTTAGAGTTCACTGTTCCTAGTTTTGACAGGTTTTGCCTTCCTCTGCTGCTTTGTGAAAGATCCCCCACAAAGGATAGAGAAGATAAAGGATCTATAAAAGCCAGTAGAGGGGAAAGAGTTAAATTATTACTACACAGTTCTGCCACATGTGCCAAACATATCCTTGCTGCACATAGAGCCAAACTATCACCTGGCTTCCTAATGGACAGACGACCCAGATCTACAGTTTTCTCCCCCTCCTTTGCCCATAGCTTTTTCCTGCGGATACTTATAGCAGACAAGGGACAACATGCTTCACAGAGAGCGATATGCTGATGGGATGTCAGGAGCACACATTGATGAGCCAGCTGGCTGTTAAATGGCCAATGGCTAGTACTGCCTTCTTTTTCCACGGCATAGAAGCTCGATTTCAACCTATCCTCTCTATCTAGCCTGCAGTTTTCACAGAATTTGAGATCAATATTATTCTCTTAAGCTTGGTAGGTTTGGTGGTTTACACTTAGTACCTTACTCCATTGCCTTTAAGACTAGAGTAATGCCCATCTTCTCCCGCCTTTTTTCCTCTTATTGTCAACTTAAACCATAAGCACTCTGAAGGTAAAACCATTTCTGTCTCTATGGGGTTCCAGAATCCAGCAGGACTGGGCCTTGATCTTGACTGGGGCCCTCATGTGATGCTGTAATAGACTGCTCTGAAAGGTTAATGTTCTGAGAAAGAAGTGTAATTTGTAAAGGACTGCCCTCTGAACTGGGCTGGATTTTGAAGATAGCTGACTGATCATGTTTTAAAGCCCTGGCAGCTACATCAAGTCCTACTTTAATACTTATTAGATGTGGAAGTCAACCTTGCATTCCCACTAGAGTATTAAAACTGAACAACTCGGAAATATACTGCTTAGCTGTGTCCATACAAGGTAACTTACTACAAAGTAAAATGCAATGTACAAGTAAAACTGAGCTCATTTCCGCTTCACCCATAATGCAGAGGAGCTACCATAGCCTCCTTGTCTTCATTTTCTGCATGCAGGAGTGCTAGAAATACTGTGGCTCTATTGCTTCCATAATTTTAGAGATATTGAGTCTCTCTGCAATTAAACCAACATAAATAAGTAGTAATTCAACTGAAATCAGGGCAATTCACATGAGGGGAATAGTTCACCTGAAAGAGAAGAAAATTAGATTCACCCAGTCTAGATGCAATAACCTCTTCTTAACCATTTAAGGAATAAACCACTATAAAAAAACCAAACACTTTCCTATCCTGTTTAAAGGACATTATTGACCTGTTGTCCGTGGCTGCATCAATACTTCACTGCCCCTTTAGATTACGGCAACTCCCTGAAAAGATTCAATTCTGTATCTATATCAGCGATTTGTTTTTCTTGTAGGTTAATTTTTTTCTTTTCAAAACAATGGGAGAGCAACTAAACGTACAATCAAAACTTTTTTTGATCAAAACAGCTTAATTCAGTGTACTTTAACAAAGACTTCAAATTGTTCCACTGAGCTATTTTCACACTCACTTTCTCACATACTTATATTGCTAGTTAGTACAATGGTCTTTCCTTTAAACGAAAAAAAGAAATCTGTCCAAATGATTTGCTGTTATCTTCAAACTTTCATTATTGCTGATTAAAAATCAAGTTATAGTTATTCAGTCAGGTGTCCTGCCTCAAACCTTTGATTCAACAACTTTGTCTTAATTCTTACATACTTAAAGCTGAGAAAGGAAGCAACTTAGGAATCTAGTATCTGCTATAGCCCAAAATGTGTCCTTTAAGCCACACTGAGGAAATCCATGATGGAAACATGCACTATTTACTCAGGTTTAACTCAGTGTTGTTTCATTTTACCATACAGCCTGAGTGACTCTCACTGCTCCTGTTGGGAGAAGAAAACAGTTGTCTCCTATCCACATCAAGATCAGAATCAGGAAGAGGTTAAGGCCTAGATCCACAAGAAGATTTAAATGTCTAATAAAACATCAGTGCAGTTTAAGTAGTAAAATAACTGCATTACTCTCAAAACATATATAAGCTATTTGTGTACTTGTCAGCGATGTGCTGCTGGGGCCATGAGCTGCACATGAGTGTATGCCAAAGGAGCCGTACCGGCATCTCACGGGACAGAGTTAGGAGATCTGACCCTGAAGACTTACACTGACCATGTCAAGACCGAGCTCCACACAGAACAGCTACACATAGTCAATCAAAAATATGGTCAGAGAGAAGTCAAAAGAGACTGAATCAGCAGAAGTTTTGTGCCCACCAGTACGTGCTCATGTAGAGCTGAGGCTGCTGTACAAAGCTGAGGGTTTAGACCATACCATCCAGACTGTTCACGTCAGCCAATGGTTTGGGTAAATGCATTTTCATATAAAATAAAGAGACAACGCATCTCCCTCTTTCCAGGAGACACTGTGGCCTTCCACCTTCCCTACTCCAAAGAAAAGCCCTGCGCTCTGTGCTGGCTCCTCCCCAAAGGGAGAGATGGGACAGTTCTGGCTGTGGAGCAGCCTATCTCCTGCTGAGTACTACAGTCCATTGAAGGATGGGAGCTGGTGGGTCTCTGAATCTTCATCAACACTTGGAAGGACACCTGATCCACAAATCCTGCTCCATGGGATACCTTCTTACTCACTTTACCCAAATGGAGGACCCCAAATAGAGTTGTTTCTAAAGAAAGAAATGACTCCCAGTGTTTTCCATAGATTTTTCTCCCTCAAGTTAGATGAAATTCGAAGTCTCAACATGAAACAAAATGCTTTCTCATAGAATCTTTCTTGTTACTAATCTAAGAAGAGAAGTTAAATTTCTGCACCTTGCATTGGCTGGCATGGGGCTACAGACTACAGAATAAAAGTCAAAAGCCAGGAGCTGCAACATGCAGTGCTGAAAAGCCTGAGTCCCCATCTGGAGTTAGCCCTAATTAATTCCTTCATGAAATATGTCAAAACATGACAGCTCAGAACTGAACCCCAAATTCTTATATTAGGATCTGAATAATATTCCAAGAATGTGCACTTTCTTAATCAGAGTCAAAGCTTGTTCCCAGCCCACATAAGAAAGGTGCTTAGTTTTGTACAGACTCTCAGCAGCGGCAGGGCTTGCCACCCCAACCACTCGAACAAGTCAGGAATGTTCCTACGATAAAGTTTTTTGTTACGGCATTGGAGTGAATCGTCCCACAAATTATCTTAGGATAGGCAATGGGATTAGTTACAGGCAGGAGAAAAAAAAAAAAAAAAAGAGCATTAGTAGCTTTATGTACACAAACTATTTCTCAAAAATAGTTCTCTCTAGCCAATAAATCATAGTCTTTTAACAGCACCCACAAGTGGCTTTGAGCTAGATCTTGGTTAAAAACAGCTAAAAAGCGTTACATAGAAACATCAAAAAAACCCAAACATGTTTTAGTTAGTAGCCTTTGGAATTACAGTCAAGCTATCTGCTTAAGGGCTTTAATTGTATCTCTCCTTTAAAACGTTACCTCCCTTGCTCATCACAACTGTGTAAAGCTGTAAATCTTGTAAAGGAAGTTTGAAGTCTAAGTGCCTATTGCCTAGTAAGAGGAAAACAGAGCAAAACCAGGAAGGAGAGTGACCCTGCCCCAGTGAGTTGGCAACTGTAGCTCTCTGAGTCAACATGTGACGATTTACTTTTTCTTTTGGGAAAAAAACAACAACAAAAAACCCAAACAAGTAACCGTTTCATGAGCAGTGGAAATAACTGTCTCTGATTTATGACAGATTTTTGCCCTGCGTTATTTGCTCAACCCCACTCCCTTTTGCAAATACCCCAGCTCTCACCCACAGCTGCCTTTTTTCCACCATAAATTTCCAGTTCTTCTGGAAGTTCCTCCTATACAACTTCCTTTCTTCTGTTCCGTCCCAATCTTAACATAGCTCGTGATGGGCAAAGGACAGCCCGTAATGTAGCTATAGCCATGTGCTGACTGGCTTGCTAGGACAGGGCAAGTAAACAAGATATAGCCAGACTTCTTCTTGTTTCTTCCACTATATTATGTATCTCTCCTTCTCTATTGAGTAATTGCTTTCCAACAATTGTAGAAAACTAACATTTGCAACACTTTTCCTGTTGTGTCAGTTTTTTAAATGTAGCCCAGCGAGTTTGGAAGTTAGGAGATTAGAAAAGTCAAATGAGTTTGTGGGGTTGTTGTTTTGTTTGAGTTGTTGTTGTTGCTGGTGGCTGTTTTTCAGGAAAAAATCCACAACGTAACAACACAAAATAAACATCTTACAAGCATTTCTGTGCTTTAGAGGTCAGCATCATAAAAAACCTGGCTATTCTGCCTCTTGTCTACTCTGTCATGGACCTTGTACAGATCAGTTAGTTATTTTTTCATCCCTGTTTGATATACTCTCATTTCTGAGCTCTGCAAGGTTCCTTGCAACTGAATCAGTCGTGCATGGAGCTTCCCGTGTTTTAATTAAAAACCTGAAACTATCAATCGTGTCAATCTTCTGACTTGGAAAAAATATATTTCCAATGGAGAAAATATCCACATCCTACAGCATTTGAAAATAAGATGATGATGCCTTCAAGTTAAATCTAAATGTATCAATGATCATGTGCTAAGAATATATGTGTTTGAGCTACATCTCTTCCTTCTGCATTGAAGTGTTAGGTCAGCAGCTTGATGCAATAAATTATTACTGATATGAAATAACCTTATTTGTTCAACCCAAAACCCAAAGAAAACCAGCAAGTACAAAGAAAGGAGGCCAAACTTTGAAATTACAGGCAAGGCCCATAGAGGCACTTCAATTTAAGGCCCTCAAATTATGCAAAGAGCTTATGCATGGGTTTAACTTCAAATATATGATTAGTCATGGAGCTAAGTAAATAATTTCAGCAGACTCATCTAATCTGTTTGTGTACTTCCATAGCCCTCATCATGTCGCATCTTTTAATACTCACATAACCTTATGATTAGTGAGTTTAATCCTAAAAGATCATATGAGAAAAGGAAAAAAACTGTATTCACTTTACAGTGAATACACTTACAGTATGAGGTAAATCTGTGTGCCTAAGAGTTTGTAGAATCAGGTCTGCACTGACTAGACATGAAGTACCCAATCAGGTGAGCAGCAGCACCAGCATTTCAAACAACAACATGACATCAGGTCTACAATATGGAACACGAAGCCAGTATCGAGAGGTAAGATAAAAAAAGAAGTTAGCACTGCACCATGTCTGGTGAAATGTAAATTCTGCATTTCTTTAACGTGCATCTCATCACCTAATATGGAAACATGTCACTTTACAAAATGCCAGCCTCAAAAAGGGGTTTGAAATCTTGAGGGGGGGGGGGGAAGGGGGGAGGGTATCCACCATAAAACAGAAACCCTGAAAACCATTTCAAAGAGTTGCAGAAGCAGCATCAACAGAATTGTCTACAAGAGGGCACACACGTCTACCCGACTCTAGTTTATATTGCAGTGTATCAGCGCTGTAAAGGGCCATAGTCATTGAAAAAAGGTTAATTCAAATTTGATTTGGATTAGGTGTGAGCAGCCAATTACATTTCTGTTGAATTCAGCAGAGTGCAGAATAAGGTGTTTTATCTCAGTTATTTTATTTTTTTTAGGCTCGCTATATGCAAACATACACTGGCAAGAAGCAAAAGCAGCAGATATTTACCTGATCCCACATTATGCACCAGCATAAATCTTTACCGTCAAATCACTTACACCTGTTTG
>JAOXNV010019761.1:0-84502 GCA_028565915.1 Momotus momota | reverse complement strand
AGCACACTGACTAGCTCCAAAAGTTGTTGTCTGCTTGTAACCTAATATTGTATTATGAATGTTTTGATGTACTTTGGCCTGCAAAACAGTGTGGAAGGGTTTAGAAGTCAATGTTTAACTCACTTTACCTCACCAAAGTGTGTTTAGCAGATACCCAAATTGGCTCAGACAAAAACTTTCTCCTTTTCTTCACAGGGTCTGTGAGTGGATGCATTTTTAGCAGTTTGTTCTGTTCTGTGAATTTGGAATATGAGATTTTTTCCTTCCATTTACTAAGACATCAGTGATTTTTTCATCTAAATAGGAGGAAGTCATTTTACTTTTTAATTACGCTTGAAATTCATAATATTTAAATATTGTTTACATTCCATTTTTATACATTTTTTAGAGAACTAGAGATATTAAAATAAGTGAATTGTAACTTAAAAAAAAAAAAAATCTGTCCTTTTCTAAAGTCTTCCATTGATAGCTATTGTAAGGTATCGGTTGTCTGTTGTCGATGGATCAGTTAGTATGTGTCCATGAGTTTGGGCTGCACTTGTGTATGCTGTTCATAAGTGTACCATTTACTTGCTATTAAGTTTTATTATTAATACTGATTCCCCCCCCCCCCCGCTATTATTTCAGGAAGTGTATTTCAAGAATCTTTCAAAACAGAAGCAAAAGGAAGTCATGGAGAAGAATGGAAGCAACCACAAACTTCGTGTTTGTGTTGCTACTTGCAACCGCGCTGATTATTCAAAATTAGCTCCCATTATGTTTGGTATTAAGGCAGAACCACAGTTCTTTGAGCTTGATGTTGTGGTGCTTGGTTCTCACCTGATCGATGATTATGGGTAAGGTGAATTTCTCTATCTCTGCCAATCTGTTTCTGGGGTGTTAGCAATAACATCATGAATGTTAGGTAACAAAATCCTTGTCCTCTTGAATGTATACAACAAAATTTTAAATGTGTTTTTTTTCAGATTTTATTTCATTGTACACCTCCTTCTGAGATTGCATATTTCTGTTTATCATTCAACCTATCTTGTACTTTTAGAAAGTTTTGCGTAAAAGCTATAATTGAGATCTTCAACAGGATCACAGAGTATACGAAGTGAAAAACTTAGCTGATTCAGATTTCCCTAAGAATCTGTTGACTGTCAAATGAAAATGTTTTTAATTTTCACAGAGAAAAGGTAAACTCCAGTAATTTTTATTTGCAGCTTCTACTTTGCATAGTCATTGGAGAAGGTACTTATACATTCCATATCCCAGGGGAGTACTGTTAATTCTTACTTCCAGGATTGTGGAGGAAGGAAAGGGTGGTTGTCTTTCTGACAAAATGAATAACTGAAGATACATTAAGTATGGTTTGGCAGGAGAGATTAGGATCCCCTACGTAACACGCTATAAGTAGGCAGACATATCACCTGCTTTGGTCCAAATGCCTTCCTTTGGAAGGACTTCCTTCATTCCAGGTGAATACTCTCCTAAATGCTGGGGAAAAGGCAGAAGGAACAGCATGCATATTCTTGCTGGGATTGTGGATTTTGTTTGGTTGGTTTTGCTGCGGCTGCATTTACCAGATTGGGCCCAGTAAGTGAAATAGAAAGGAAAAGCTTACTTTGCAGATCAAAATCAGACTTTAGCATAATGCTTGCAGCATATTAGCACTGTTGAACTTTTAGAAATGTTATGTGGATCTTCAAGTAAAAACACCTTTTGGACTTACTTTACAATGAGAAATTTTGGCACTTCATAAATTAAACTGTGAGGAAGTTGTATTATCTCAAACAACTAAAACAGAAAGTTCCACTGCTGCCTGTTGTCAGTACAGTGCTCTGTTCCTTACTTTGTGCTGGATGTTGTTTCCATGTAATAACATAGCAAGTTGAACTCAACACCACAAAACTAACGTGTTTAAAAAAGACATAAAAAAACAACCCCAAACAGTAAAACTTCTTGCCAAGTTAAACCAATGTTGAATTACATCCTGTCTGATTGGAGAAGTAAGGTAATCTCATTTCATTTACTGAACGTGAAAAACATGGCCCTGACTTTTCTACAGTCCTGAAGCTTCTGCTGTCTGAAAGACTTTTGCAAAGTAATAGGAAATACTACTTTTCCAGTTACAAGGTATTTAACGCCTCTTTCTGTGACATAAATAACTTGTAATTCACAAAGTAATACAAGATTTTGATCTGACAAATGTTTTACCGTTAGTTGCTTTGTGGTAACTATTCTTAGACCCTGAGACTGCTCGGGTATTTTTCAGGACCTAGTTCTGCACTGCTTAATCTGGAGGCTCCTAAAGAATTGTTATGTCCCCAAAACACATGTTCTGGTGATTTGAGTAGGGTAATCAACAGTAGCAGAATTCAGATAGTAGTGATCCTGTGAACTGCTTCTTACTGAAATGTTTGGAGGACAGTAAAAGGAACAAAATGGCAAAAATGTAGTCTTGTTTGTCCCTAGTTTTTGACCTTTCAGAGTGGAGAGAATATAGAAGAAAAGAAAAGAAAGCTTTTTGAGAGAAATGCACATAATAGGGAAAAAGGCAGGTCTATGAAGGGTAATTCGAAATGGAGTTGGAAATGCAATGCAGTTTATGCTATAAAAATCTGAACCTCTTCACTCAGTCATATAAAAAAGATATACCTTTTTAAAGAAAAACAAATTACCTGACAAGGTACTTGTAGGAATGTATCCTGTGCATTACAGCAGTGAGAATAGATAGTTCTAGGGGTTTCTTTAGTTACGTAGAATGAAAATTGCTTCTTTGCGTGGACTGGAGCACTTTATAGTCATTGCTGTCTTTTCTCAGCTTGCAGACTGTGGGATTTTAATTTGTGGAATGTGAGCAGCAGACTGGATTTAATGAAACTTAAATCTGATTTAAACCAGTTTAAAAGTATAATCCTTTGAATAAGACAGTGAGTGTGTCAGATGAGTTAAAGGCAAAATCAAAAAACTGTTTGTTTTTTTCTCTAGCCAGAGTGTGCACACTACTTAGGTCAAGTTTAGTGAATATGGAAGATGGGCAGTCTTATACAGATGATTTTTTGTGTTTGAAGTACACAACTGTAAACAATAACAATTCTCACTATTCAAGGAATGTTTTAATTTTCTCAGTTTGAAATGGAGCTGGTAATATCTGTGGAAAACCTTTTTTCTAACGGTGTCTAGAAAAACTTAATGCTTGGAATATGAGGAAGGATCTTCAGATGGATGAGAACAATCTGTTAAAATCTTAAAAATTAGTTTCTTCAATGAAGGATATGTGATAAGGAGGCCTTTGATCAAAGCTAGTACAACAATTCTAATATGCAGATATTTTGTCAAGCTATGTTGCTGTAAAGCCAAGTTGTATTTACCTTTCTCCTCTTACCTTCAGTAATACCTATCGTATGATTGAACAAGATGACTTCGATATTCATACAAGATTGCACACCATTGTGAGAGGGGAGGATGAGGCAGCTATGGTGGAGTCAGTGGGCCTTGCATTAGTCAAGTTACCGGATGTCCTGAACCGCCTGAAACCTGACATAATGATAGTTCATGGGGACAGATTTGATGCTTTGGCTCTGGCCACATCTGCAGCCCTGATGAATATTCGCATTCTTCACATTGAAGGTGGAGAAGTCAGTGGGACCATTGATGACTCTATCAGACATGCTATAACCAAACTGGCCCACTACCATGTGTGCTGCACGAGGAGTGCAGAGCAGCATTTGATAGCTATGTGTGAAGACCACGACCGCATCCTTTTAGCAGGCTGTCCCTCATATGACAAGCTTCTCTCTGCCAAAAATAAGGACTACATGAGTATTATACGCATGTGGCTAGGTGAGCAGTCCATTTTTGTTTTTCATGTGACTTTGAATACTAGACAAACTCAGTAACTAGGTTTATCAGTATGTGAGATCTATACTGAGACCAGCAGCTCTGAGAAAAGTACAGGAAAAAGACTGCCTTCTTGCTAGTAAGTTTGGAGATGATTGTCAAGCATCGACATGCTGCTTAAAAAAAACCAACCCAGTTTATTTGGTAATAGTATCTAGTATTTCTTTCCTTATATGTGTTGGTTTTTTTTTCTTTTGTTCTCTGTTCTACCATCTGTAGCTGGAAAGCTACAAACCTGTCCTAGTAAACACGTTCTTTTGCCAAACCAAAAAAATAACTCCTTAAATGTGTAACTTCTTGGAGCTGAACAATTTAAAACCAAAATAGTCTTATATGAACAGTTGTTTTGGTGTAGAGGATGTATTTAAGTAGAATCAAAGCTGTTCAAGGCTAATCTAAATAAAAAAAAAAAACAAAGGAAATTTATATTATGAGCATTCTTTCAAGGAATGCACTGCAACAGGGCAACATGTGCCAAAGGCCTTTGGTGTTTCATATTTGTTGACTTACAAATAATTCCTGTAAACAATGGGGTTTGTGTTTGCTTTTTATCTTTGACAAAGCAATCTCCTATATGGCACATGAACCTGTGTAGTTGGAAGATAAAAACTTCTTAGATCAGTAGGTGAATATTTTGCAGATAAACTTTTTTATCAAGTGTATGTAAACCAAGTATGACTGACTTTTTAAAGCAATGTGAATGGTGTCTTTGCTTGAGGATGGACAACAGAGAGAAAACCTGACCGGCTTCACGGCTTTCATGTTATTCCAGACTTACAGTGGTGTGAGAACTTGACCAGCTCTTGAGCCTGGTGTATGTAGTCTTGCAAGACTTTAGATGTAGGTCTACAAGTTAACAGTTTGTTGGGGTTTAGGTAGTGGTCTCTAAAGTTATGAGACTTGTTTAGAGGGGCAAAAAACAAGCTAGATCCTCCTGTTACTGCCTTGAGTCTTTTATTTTTTTTTTAGTATTGAAATTTATGTGTTAGATGTCCCATTCAGTACCTTGACTGTTCAGAATTTCACATCAGTAGGATCAAAAGTTTCCCTTAATATTCTATGCCAATAAAAAAACTTCTTGGACTCTATTTGGACAGGTGAAGATGTCAAAACCAGAGATTACATAGTTGCTCTGCAACATCCTGTAACAACAGATATTAAACATTCCATAAAGATGTTTGAGCTGACACTAGATGCACTCATCTCTTTCAACAAGAGAACACTTGTTTTATTCCCTAATGTGGATGCAGGTGAGTAAAATACTGTCACAAGAGAGGGACACGTAATAGATTGTCTTTAATGCATACAGTGGTTGTTATGGAGTGTTTTTTATCCCAGAACCTCTAACCAGATGGAAATAGCTGGATGGTCTCATCATCGCATGTGCATCTATTGCAGCTCCATGTTCACATTGCTGGAGGACATCTCAGCTTTTCGGTGTGGGGAGGAAGATGAAGGGAAACCATAAAACATGTAGAAACAATACTAGTGCCTCTGAAATTAATTAAAAAGTACAAAAATATTTTTGCAGTGGATTTTTGGATCAAACTTTGGCTTATATGCTCAGCTCTGCAACTTAATGCTGTTGAGGATAACAAGAGAATGAAAACAACTCAGAGCTGGCAATTTACAGAGGAGCTAATAGTTGTTCATTATATCTGGACTTTCAGTTTAAAACCAGAACTTGAATAATTTATTCTACCTCTTGTTTTTTCTGTAGGAAGCAAAGAGATGGTTCGGGTGATGAGGAAGAAGGGCATTGAACATCATCCCAATTTTCGGGCAGTAAAGCACGTCCCATTTGACCAGTTCATTCAGCTAGTTGCTCATGCAGGTTGTATGATTGGTAACAGCAGCTGTGGTGTCAGAGAGGTGGGAGCATTTGGTACACCTGTCATCAACCTAGGGACACGTCAGACAGGAAGAGAAACAGGTACATGTTTGCTTATTTACTTTAATTTCCTCATGGTTCTGAGGTTTTCTTCCACAGGATAAAGTCAAATGACTGCTTAACAGAGGTCATCTTGCAGTACCAGAGCAACATAACTCTTGATCCATTTTAAAACTTCACTGGCTATTCCTGTATCATGTTAGTGTTGCTTGTGTGTTTTTACTTAAAATAACGAGGCCTTTATTGCTGACAAGTTAAAATATATCTCCATTTGCAGTTGATTCCATTTAGCAAAACAGGCATCTGATTGTTTTCCTGCATAGCTAGTTTGATGCTTGACATGTATTAAAATTTGACTTTTAAAAATACAAACTCTTCACCACTCCATGAAGTTACTGTATTGTGGTATTTCACAGATAAGCAGATATTATATAAGTAGCCATTTACTCCATTTTCATTCATGCATTTTTGATTCAATAATAGAATTCTGTTGAAGGTAAATACTCTACTCTCTAGTGCTTTGTAATGCCTGACAGCATATCATAGGAGTCAATATTGCTTTATTGGGAGGAAGAGGAGGTACAGAACTGATGAAAAGTGATGTTGGTCTGACTGGAGTCTTTCCTGCTCAGAGGAAACAAAAATAATTACTTCTTCATTTCTAAAGCAGTTCTTGCCCTCTAAAGTAATTTGAGGAGCTGCCTTGTCGTATTATGTTAAATTTTGTTATCTAGGTGAAAATGTTCTTCATGTTCGTGATGCTGATACACAGGATAAGATTCTGCATGCTCTACAGCTGCAGTTTGGTAAACAGTATCCATGGTAAGTACATACATCTTGCTTCTTTGAAGGGGATGTTAAAACCGCAGAGTGAAAGGCATTTAATCCTGAGCTGGTTCATCATACTTGATTAGAGTGCTTTTAATGCGCTAACCGGAGTTTACAAATTATTATTTTTTATTTCACATATCTCATTCAGAATCATAAGGAAAAACTGTTTTACTGTGAGGGTGACGGAGCACTGGAACAGGCTGCCCAGAGAGGTTGTGGAGTCTCCTCTGGAGACTCTCAAAACCCGCCTGGACATGTTCCTGTGTGACCTAATTAAGGTGATTCGCCTCTGGCAGGGGGTGTTGGACTCGATGATTCTTTGGGGTCCCTTCCAACCCCTATCATTCTGTGATTCTATATGTGGATTAATATTTGTAAAGCAATATGTCATTAGTAATGTTTTGATATAACTAGTAATTTAACATCCAACAAAGTCAAACAGACAACATTCATATGTTCGCTTAAACTGACGTGATTAAGAGGAATTCCATAGGAACAGCATGGGGGGGAACATCCTATCTACCTACCTCTGTCTTGTGTCTGAAGGACACACTACTCAGTGGACCTCAGGCATAATACATAGAGTTCTGAGTGCAAGCTTCCAGGGGAGCTGAAGTATTATAGCAAGATGCTTTTTGTTTCTTCAGCCATGCAGTATTGGCCTTCAGTTCTTTAAAATGTAAGTTCTTAAAAAACTTCAGATCATATTTGTCTAATTCAGGACAAGAATCAAAAGTATATTTCTTAAGAACCTCAATAGAGTAATAAAACTGAATTCTGTAATACCAAGTGTCTCACACCATGTATGATAATATTTTAAACCCAGACATATGTTGAAAACTGGCACGAATGTACAGCTTATTATTACATAGTTGTCCTATGTATTGTAAGTATATCCTGTCTGAACTTGTAACACATACATAAACTTTCCATAATTTTAGAGGGTGGGTCCTTTCACTAAACTCTTAATTTTTTTGTTTCTTTTCTTTGTTCTTTGTTATTAGCTTTCTAGTTTTCTACATTCAGTGTTTGGTATTCCAAAATGGAGCTAACACCAAACTTGCACAGTCGTCTTACCACTGATACTATCTACCATATTCTGTGTCACACTTCAACAGCATGAGCTGCAGTATTGTTATAGTAGCCATATCATAATTTTGTAATGACACAGAATTACAGCCTTCTGTAATATAAAGAACTGTATAGATAGCAGTGTTATTTGCAATTAAATGGATTTTTGTTTTCATATTATAGCTCAAAAATATATGGAGATGGCAATGCTGTTCCAAGAATTTTGAAGTTCCTTAAATCTATTGACCTCAAAGAGCCATTGCAAAAGAAATTCTGTTTTCCTCCTGTCAAAGATAATATCTCTCAAGATATTGACCATATTCTAGAGACACAGAGTGCTCTGGCTGTCGATCTAGGTGGAACAAATCTCCGAGTAGCAATTGTCAGTATGAAGGTAAATATTTTGTTGTGCTTTTGGATATTGTGCAAACTCACTGGGCTCTGTGGTTCTATTCCTACAGTGGGCATATGGGCCTGTGATGTAAAAGAGCTCCAGAACAAGGCAGTCCTACTGGCTTTTGCTGTTAAGGAGTAAAGTAGAATTTCCTTCATACAGTCTTGATATAACTTGACTGCTAGTTTGCTGTTCTGAGACTGCTGTTACACTACCAAAGCCCATTTGCTGGTATATGTACTAGTTCCGCCCTCTCTCTGGGAAGTCATACAGAAAAACGGAAACACAAGAGCACGTTTTTTTGCTTCCCCGCTGCCTAGCACAGCCATGTAATGGACACACAAAACTGTTTTGAACAAGAAACAAGATCTAGCAAAGCAATTTACTGAAGGAGAGTGGTGGGTTTATGGTAGGTGGCTTCAGGATACAGAGTTTTGCATCCCTTCTACCAAGAGAATAAGAGCCAGTAATAAAAAATTCTCAGTATCTTCCTGCATGGAAGCATAATCAGAAAGACAGTTCTGAGTCTCATTGGGAACAGTATTTACTGTAATGCATCACACCACAGAGATGTAGACAGTTGGAAAAAGATGGTGGATTTGAGTTCTGTGGTGATCTAAAATTCCTATCTGGGTTTTTGGTTTGTTTGTTTTGGTGTGGTTTTTCTTGTTTGTTTGTTTTTCTTTTTTTTTAATTGTGTTGACTGTGTCCTTTGATGTATGAAAAGAGGTTCTTGGTGATTTAAATCCATCATCAGAATAAGTAGAATTTGATACATATACTAGAATTCATAGAGACTCTAAAGACTTGAGTGAGATTTGGATCTGAAGAGCCTCTCTTCCTGTAAAAGTAACCCATCTTAAATAGGCTTGAACGTGAAACCTATAAAGGCTGTTCAGGTTTTAGTGATACTGTGTGATTGAATGGTCTCCATGCTTAGAGACCCCAACCCATTTCTTGGGTAATGGCAAGCTTTTCTTCTGCTGTGTCATAGTACTAAAGAGCTATGCAAGCAATGCATGCTTATATCAGTCATAGACAACATGTTACAAGCGTTTGACAACCAACTTAGATGCTTAGGTGCTTGGGAAACGTGACAAAAAGTGAAGTCTTATAAAACAGCAAGTGAGGCTACCAAAATGCCATCATTAACAATCTGGTGCCAGATCACTTGCAAAGGTATCTAATAGTGAAAAAAGTAGATACACTTATGACCATCAGCTGATAATCCAAATCAATGAAAAAACCCACAAAATTTCTATTTAAACTTGTGAGCTCCAAGCTTATGGGATAAAAGTTATGTGGTGATGGTGTAAAAATATTTGACATAATTCTTACCCAAGTTGGTAAATGAAAGGCTAGGACTGAAATAATTTAACTCATTAAGATTCCTGTCTTCCTGCTTAGGGAATGGAGTGGAAACCATAAAAATCCTCACCTCTGAAACATTTTCAAGATGTGAATAAAACTCATTGTAAGAAGTCTCTGGCTTTTATTCTCAACAATATTGGACAATTACTCCTGCCATTACACCGCATACTTCCAAATAACTAGATCAGTTAGACATAGTTACTCAGAAAGAAAAATAAATTGCCTGCAGAAAGATGAAGGACTGTGTAAACTGACCTGATACGGTCCAGAATTTTTGCATTCATTTAAAAAGAGTTGTCTGGCAGATATTTAAGGTCTTAAAGACAACTTTTAAAAGTAGAAATTTTTTTTTAAAAGTAAAATTTACATACTTTCTGCCAATATAGCCTGGAAAAAAAAGAACTAATTAAAAAAACATCCTGTCTACTTTGCAGAATGTAGTTATGAAAGTTGAAATTTTAGCAAATCAGAGGGAAAAGGATCAGATTTTCATAATAAATTTTACAGAACAGGTGTAAGCATTTACAGGAAATGGCAGAGATGATGTAGTTTTCTGTTCATGAAGAAACTACGTTTTCAAAAGCTTCTTTTAAAAGCTGTTGTGTCATCTGATAATGTTTGCTGCAGCCTCATCTTCCAAAATAATTTCCAGTGATTTCCACCCTCCCACCCTCCCCAAAGCAAAATTCAAGAAGAAACTAAATATTAAAATCCCCAAACCCTATTGCTGATGTGATGCCGAGATGGTGGGATCAAATACTCAAACCATGGATGTAGTGGAATTTTTTAGGTTACTTTGGCAACAGTTCACTCAGCCATGTTGCATATAGACTATCTCTGTTACTACTTTTTGTTTAATTATATTACTACAGTGCTGTTCCCTTCAATGTAGAGTATGTGGGATATAACAGGGAGATTAACATTACTAAGCAGCGTATCTTCTGCAGTTTCCTGACCTGATGTTGCAACATTAACATTATGTTAAGATTAGTGCCTCAGTTCCCACAGACTCAGGCATGCATAATGAATGCTTTCATTACCACTGCATGACTTCTGAAGTTGAAAATAATCCCTTCCTCCTGTACTCTCCCTCTCACATATAACATACACTGCAGCAAATAGTACTCCAGAGATATTTCAAGTGACTCAGAAGTGTAATTGCCTAGAAGAAAATTTATTTCTGAAAGGATAGTAAATTCTGTGTTGAAATTTTCCTTTGTCTGACTCTCCTTCTTATGGTAAAACAGCAGTGTCTGTGGCACCATGTAAAACTTCCATGTATTCAAATTAGAAATATTTTATTCTTAAAGCACTTTTCTTCTTTTTAGCCATTGCTATTCTCTTACTTTTTGTTAACCCTTTAGCATTGATCTTAGGTGCATTGCTTTATAATAGTATACTAACAACAGTTCCGGTAGTTCCTTTGATATTTCCTTACATAATCCATGTGTTCCTTAAAATATGTATTTTATTTCAGACAGGGGAGATTGGCTACAGAATCTTGCAAACTTGTCCCAAAGAGTTCTCATGAATCTTGCACAGAACAGCCTGTAAGACCAAGATCTAAGGCATGCATCTGTTTGAATTTTTTTATTTTTTTTTTCTCTTTTTTTTTTTTCAAAGATAAGTTACAACTCTCCATTTTCATGTTGACCTGTAGTTTAAATTTAAGAGAGATTTCATCATGAAGTACATTTCTGTGGGGTATGTTTTGCTGTTTTTCAATTTCTAGGGTGAAATAGTTAAGAAGTATACCCAGCTCAACCCTAAAACTTATGAAGACAGACTAGAATTAATTCTGAAGATGTGTGTAGAGGCTGCATCGGAGGCAGTAAATGTGAACTGCAGAATTTTGGGAGTAGGTAAGTTAATGAATACTACCTTTTGTCTTTTCATATAAATTTTTCAACATGTAGTGAAATTATTACTTATTAATTTAAAACACCTTTTTAAAACAGATCTTGTGTATTTTAAGCTCTTCAATTTGTATTTTTAACAAAACCTTTTTTTTTATTTCTGTGAAAATATGAAGCTGACTATAAAGACTGAAGTTGCCCAAATCGGTAACAGCTGTGAAAGCAATCTACAAAGTTACATCTAAACTATATCTAAAATGTGTGGTATATGGATTTTGTGGATTTTGAAGCTCTCTGTAGTCTTGGAATTGTAAATCAGATGCTTAATGTATATTGAAACAGTTCTTGAAACAGCTGTAGGTGGGTCATGTGTAAGCCTTTCTTTATGGCCAGTGTAGCAGAATTCTCAGTTACACTAGGGCAGAGTAAAAAGCCTAAAATGTTAAATTAAAATTGCAGTGAACAGAGACAAAAGCAGTCTTTCTGTTCATTTCCAGTTTACTTACACTGTAGTAGAGTTGCAAATTAAACTGTAGTTTTATACCAGACAAGACTTCTTCAGTTTAACGATGACTGGGAACTTTGGTCTTTGATATTACAGTTATTTATGAAGGTGTCAATTAATGTGTTCTGTATTTTTAAGGAAGACATAAAATTCTCATTTTAACTGAGAAATCCTCCAAAGAAAAGTAGCGTGCTCCAGGCAAGACTTACTTGAATCACATAGTATGAAGAAAAGTTAATTTGAACTTCTTCTAAAAGCGTTCTTCAAAACAATGTTAAGTACATAAAACCATAAGATGAATATGTCAGACCTTCAAATCAAATCTTTCAGACTATCTGTTGGGTAATACACATAACTTAACCATCCAGATTATTTTATTGTATCCAAATGCTAAATCTTGAAAGCCTCATAGTTTCTATAGAAACAAGAGTAAAATCTGCAGTAGTCACCATTTACAAGTATCTAAGAACACTTCAGTCAGCTACGTTTATTGGGATAATGAAACCATAAACTGTCCTACAGAGGTTTATATAGAGGAAAAAAAAAACCCTACCTTTAGTTTATCATTTTACAAAAACTAAATTCTTATTTATTCTTTAGCCCCCTTTCTTCTGTGACTGCTTACTGTTCAATTACTGAGTTAATGAAGGGAAAAGTTGTGGTACAGAGTAAGAAATTTCTTACCTCACTCTTTTTGTTAGCTGCTCTTTGCCTTATTCATACTCATAGTTTCAATTGGAATACTATCTGAAATTGAAAGTTCTCTTTAGAGAATGGCATATAATTTCGATGGGAATAACTAATGTATTAGACTGTAGTCATGGAATCACAGAATGGCTTGAGTAGGAAGGGAACTTAAAGATCATCTAGTTCCAAGCCCTCTGCCATGGGCAGGGACACCTCCCACTAGACCAGGTTGTTCAGAGCTGCATCCAGCTTGCTCTTAAACACTTCCAGGGATGAGACATCCACAGCTTCTCTGGGCAACCTGTTCCAGTGTCTCACCATCCTCATGATGAAGAACTTCCTCCTAATGTCTAATCTAAATCTACCCTGCTCTGGTTTAAAACCATTGCCCCTTGTCCTATCCCCACATGCCCTTATGAAAGAATCCCTCTCCAGCTTTCCAGTAGGCCCCCTTCAGGTACTGGGAGGCTGCTATAACGTCTCCAAGGAGCCTTCTCTTCTCCAGGCTGAACAGACCCAAGTCATTTCCTAAGATAGAGAGTTCTTATAACTTTGGAGACATTTTTGCAAGACTCAGCAGAGGTGCTGGACTTAATCCTGGATTTCTCAGCTGTAACACTGGCATTCTTCCAGCTACCATAGGTAAGGGTAAAAGTAATTACCACTGAAAATGAATAATGAGAAAGAGCCACTGACAGGAAGCAATGAAGAAAGTGGTTTCCTCCTTTTAGTCCTATAAACTGCTGTGAGCTCTCAAAATACTATCTACATGAAGATAACTTCAATTGAAGAACTTCTATTAATATAAAACAGGTTTTCAGAGTGATTAAAAAGTAGGACTCTGAAAAAATGAAACATAATTTTCTTCTTTTTGTCTTGATGATCAAATAAGTCCAGATTGCAACAGCTTTGCAGTTAGTTTCAATTTATTTGTTGTTGTTTGCTTTTAACTCGACACAAAGCATTTTTATTAAAAACAGCTTTATGAAAATGAGGGAAAAGTAAAGACTTAACAGCCTCAAAGAACACTAACAGCTGTTACTGAAATTTTTTGTTTTACACAACACAAATTTTAAACCAAAGGCAGACACAACTATTGCATAGAGGTCCTTGTGAGAGCTATCAATTTACTGCTATTAGGCAGTATTTAAGTTACCTTTCTGGCACTGACAGTAGAGAAAAGAGGATGAAGAAATAGCTTCTGCTAATTCCCATAATCATTTACATCAATTACAGAATTATGGCTTTTAGAAAAAACAGGTATGTTTTTCTAAGCTCTTGCTGAGTGAACAACTAAGTAAATAAATGAGGTTTTGTTGTAATAAACATTTGGTTGTTAAAATCTGAGGGAGACCTTCACAGATTGACACAGGGAATGTCATTTCTATTAGGTAATTGCTGACAGGTTCTCAGATGATTTGTTCTTTACAAAGTGAGATTTTTGGGGGGGTCTTACAGCTTTAATGTCCAATTCAGCTGCTTGTCTTGTAGCTTTTCGGGCTGTTTTCTATTATAATGTCTACTCTGGGTCTCTTTTTTTGCCTAAATACCTTTAAGTAACTGACACAATTATATGATCTCTGACCAGGAATAATAAGCAAAATGTTCAGACTTTGTTGTCTAGAGCTAAATACCTCCATAATAGAGTGGTCTGCTTTTTAAAGGTCTTGACAGAGTCCATCAACTTTGGAAGCCTCTCCAGCTAGAGAAAACTGGTTTGGCTAACAGAATCATAGAAATATAAAATCATTCTGTTTGGAAGAGATCTTCAAGGTCATCAAATCCAACTCTTAACCCAGCACTGCCAAGTCAACAACTAAACCACATAACTAAACACCATATCCACACATCTTTTAAGTACTTCCAGGGATGGTTGACTCAACCACTTCCCTGGGCAGCCTGTTCCAGTGCTCGACAAAGCTTTTGGTGAAGAAATTCTTCCTAATGTACAGTTTAAACCTCCCATGGAGCAACGTGAGGTCAGTTCCTCTTGTCCTATCACTTGTTACTTGGGAGAAGACCAACCCCCAACTCACTACAACATTTTTTCAGGTGACTAGAGAGCAGTAAGGTCTCCACTCAACCTCCTTTTCTCCAGACTGAACCACCCTGGTTCCCCTAGCTAGTCCTCATAAGACTTGTTCTCTAGACCCTTTACCAGCCTCATTGCCCTTCGAACACGCTCCAGCACTTCAACATCTTTCTTACAGTGAGGGGCTCAAAACTGAAGACAATATTTGAGATACGACTTCACCAGTGCTGAGTACAGGGGAACCATCACTTCCCCAGTCCTGATGACCACCTTTCCCTTCACTCTCCTTGCAGTCACAGTCCGATGATTTAATTGGTTTCTGGAAACACTTGCTTCCATTTTCCTACCAGCTTTAAGGTTTTCTTAAAATTAAGCTATCTAATGTGTATTTGCACATATCTGTGTGTTTAACACTAGGTACCTGTACAGAAATATTTGCATGTGGTAGTTATGGTTTTGCCCTGAGATCTGCAAGTTGTGATACCATCCTAGTCCTAGTAAAAGTGCGAGTAAAAAGAAAGATTACTAAATCTCTAGATAAACTTTCTTTTTTTTCCAGTCATTGTTGAGTAACACAAAATATTTTCTAGGGGAAAGGTTCTTTTTCACTGTTAGTGTCCAATTATAGTGTCAGTCTCAGATGAGAACAGTCTAGCCCAGGTAGCTGGAGGTGTGGATAATATACTGCTCAACAGATCTCCCTGGATCAAGACCAGCTCTGCAGTGACATCTTACTGTTCTTCCACTGCAATTCTTTAATATTTTAAAAATACCAAATGTATCATTTTTAAATATACCAAAGCATGAGAAAACTCGAGGCTGTGATTTCCAGAGCATCCCATAGCATGAGGAGTCAGCAGCACTAGCACACAGCACAGCCACACAGCGTGGGGAGCTGGGGCCAGCATCCACCAGAGACCTGGGTAGGCATACTGATGTTCTGACCATGCTCCGAGGTGTATGAGAGTTCTCTCCTCTGCTGGGGAACCTGTATCTCCTGTAATTTCTCCTCAGATAGCCAAGAGCATGATGGGGATCATAACTGTGTTCGCATTACCCACTTCTGGTAATTGTGGCATGAACTGCTTCAGTAGTTATTTATATTTTTAAAACAGAGAACGTAGGCAACCTTTTGATGTGTGCTGCCATCTGCTGTGGACTTAATATTTTTATAAGCATTTCAAATTCATTTCTTATAGAGGTAATGCTGCTGAGGGTAAGAGTGCCCAAATAAATGATACAAGGCAGTCACTCTAGCTGTAAAAAAAGGATCTAAAACTTCCTTCCATTTAAGCCTCTATGCAAAACATACTTCAAAAAATGGGAAATCCATAGAACAGTATTATAACTTGCCTGTGATTTTAAGTGCAAATGATTTTCCCTTCAAGCACTTTATGCTGTGACACTTCAAAACAATCTTATTCTTTACTCTTCCCTTCTCATTTTTCAGTCCCTCAGTGCACACCCTCTCTCACCTGAAAGCTTCAGAGTGACTATATTGATTATAAGATCACATGTCAGAGAAGAAAGCTGGAATTCCACTACTGCCCATGGGAGCCACTTTAATTTAATTCAACACGAATTAATCAAATCCTTGCTCAGGAGAGTGACTCAGACATTAGAGCCGCACCAACCTGCTGTGCACCAGACTCAACAGGGAGCAGTCCTTGAAAAATGGGTGCACAGGGCAGCATCTCATTTGGTGCAGTTAATTTCCATTTATTTAGACTTCTGCTAAAGGATTAAAGCAGTTGCTTTGGCCTTATCTTCTAAGGCTGCATTTTGCCAAGCTTGTTTTCACTGTGTGGCTGTATCCAGCCCTGGCTCTGGGGACACATCGATGCATTGCTGGCAGCCTCAGAGCAGAGGTCTAATCACAGAATCAGAAAGTTGTAGGTTTGAAGAGACCTTAAAGATCATCTGCTTCAAACCCCTCTGCCATGAGCAGGGACACCTTCCACTGGACCGGGTTGTCCAAGGCTCTGTTCAACCTGACTTTGAGCACTTCCAGGAAGGAGGCATCCACAACTTTCCTGGGCAACCTGTTCCAGTATATTACCACCCTCAGTGTAAAGAATTTCTTCCTAATATATAGTCTAAATCTAACTCATCCAGCTTAAAGCCAATACTCCTCATCCTGTCACTACAAGCCCTTGTAAAAAGTCCCTCCTCAGCTTTCTTGTAGGACCTCTTCAGGTACTGAAGGCTGCTACAAGGTCTCCCTTGTAATGTAGGTGCCCGAGGTAAGCCCAGGCTTCTCCCTCAGCTGCCGGTCGTGTGCCTGCATTTACCTTGTGTAAATGCGCTCCAGCATTAAGAGATGGGGGATCATTAATTTTTTTTCTCTTGCTTGCCCTTTGAACATTTTTATTGCTCAGGCTGGCAGCTACCAAGGTCCAAAGCAAATCAGTTATGGAGTCAATTTTCTTTTAATCAGGAAAAAATGATCCGACCATATCATGCTATCTACAAGACTTAGTTTTTACCTCTCCCCTGCCAAATTTTGAAGCAAAATCCTCTCCATCTAACTAGTGTCAATGCTAGGGACACAACCTGCTGTCTTCTACTGGAACAGGAGCTCCATCAGCAAGAAAACGTGTGACAAAAGCAACAAAATACACTCAGAGCCTCTGCTCATGTAAAATACGTAAAAACAGAGATTAAAGGCAATGATCGAGGGAGCTCTTTCAATTCAGATAAGAAACACTTCCTTGTACCTTCCCTAAAGTTAAACAGCTGAAGTAAGCTCATTTCTTACTGTGCTTTCTGTAATCTCAGGCTCCTGCTGCCCACAAGTGTGATATTGCTTCTCACAGGGATATTTGTCGAAGAAATGAAATTTGATCTGCACACCTTAAAACGGTACTATGCACAGAGATACTGGAGAGTATGTACGTTTCAGGGATCAAATTGAGCTTGTTACCACAACAGCAAGATTTACAGTGGAGCACTTAGAATACAAGATTTCAGTCTGCTTAATTTAGATGTTGAGGACTCTCAAAAAATTGGAGGAGCCAGATCTATTTTTTTTAAGCTTAATGTGCATTTCTTGTATTTGAATTTACAGGCTGATACGTATCTTGCCAGTGAGACAGCCTCTATGAGAGGAGCTGTGCAGCATCCTCACCTCTGTGCAGTGATTGATTCCTTGGTGCAGGATGTGTTAGCATGTTAAAAGCATGTCACCTCCCAGAAAACAGTTTGACTTTCTCAGACACCAAATAGGCATTTGTTTTTATGTTTATCTCTGTATCTTCACAGAAATTGCCTTTTAATTTGTCCATCTCAAGTGAAAAAAAAAAAAAAAAGAATTTCTGGTTGACCAAAGGAGAGTTTATCCATGTAATGTTTTCAGTGTCTGTGGAAACTGCATATTGAATAAGACTCACATCTTGTTCATCACACTTATCAGGTTTGTCTCAGTTTTCAGACTTAACTATCACGCTAACAGATGATAAACAACAAAGGAATTTTTCTTTACATGCTGGACATTTCTTGTGAAGCTATACATTGGATTCATTTTCTGAGAGTCTGTTACATGTTGATGCAAGTTTTCCCCATGGGCTGTGCATACAAGCAGATTGCATTTCTAAGGGATACTATGGCTGTAACAGAAGTCTATGATAAAGCAATCATTTTAACCAGTGATCTGAGTTCACAAGCTGTTTCATTAGCCTCTTTAATAATGTAGCAGATATACACTCCTCTAGTATAAAAATCTTAAATACCTCAATAGGTGTTTACCATGAAAATCCTAGTCAGGATTAACTGAACTAGAGCTGCCTTCAGCCTCCCCTGGTTTGGCAAGCCTCTGTACATACATGCATATGTGGTACTGCCAATTTTCACTGAATGAAGAGAAGAAAATTCAAGGAAAAAGGAAAGGCTTGGTAACCTGTCACATAACCTCTTTGAAAAGTTACTTTGCTCTCTACCAGTTCATTCCAGTTGTAATATTGTCTACCAGTAGAGATCAGCTCATCAGTCCCATCTCTCTTAGCATGAAATGCAATGCCTATCTCTGCACAAAACCCTTTCCACAGTAAACGTCTGAAATCCCCATGTATCTTCACCTAGGCTAACACAAAGAAATACACTAATATTGTGATTATATTTACTTTAAAACCTCTGACATGTGTTAATGGCATAAGTTAGGAGAGGAAAATCCAGCATTACAGAGTGACTCTCTTGTATTCTGACTGTATCTAAGACACCTCAGCAAGGGGCACAACAGAAATCAGAAGAAAGATTTGAAGGGTGACTGGGCCAGGTGTACCCATAAGTGACTGTCTGATCTAGGGGTCAATGTGGCTTCTTGTTGAGCAATAGCTTCCTACATTCTACATTGGATTTCTTTTTAATATAAAAGCTGATCACAGTGGATACTTATTGAACAGTCTTTTTATGGAAATAGAAGGAGTTCAAAAGGAATTTTCAGCGGTCTTTCCAGAAATAGAAATAACAAGTCTGTGAGCTCAGGAAGCAGTGCCCTAATCTCCAGACTGCTGATAATACCAAAACGTGAGCCATGTTGGGGGTGTGAAAATGTTATGACAACAAACAGTGAACTTTAAAACTCTTTGAAAATGTCTTGGTTACACAAAGGATTCAACATACTTTGTTTTAATTCTGTCATAGTTCTGTCAAGTTGAAATTTCCAATTTCATTCCAGCTTTTGCATCATGTTTGCAAGAATTCTTCCCTCTTCTTTTTAACAACATGTCATTTTGGGAAGTGCTGTTTTCATTGCACTGCAGTTTCTTTAACCGGGGTGAAAAGTATAGGTGAGGTGTTCTCTGAGATCAAATTTTGTATCCAGAGAGTAATGTGGAGGTTGATAGTTTGTGCAGATTTGCCGCCCTCCCTCAATTTTCACCCAGTGCGTTGCAGTGAGAATGCAGTTCTAATCCTGCCAACACTCTCTTGCAGCAGTGGATAGATACTGTGGTGAATGATGGATGACAGTGATGATGCAGATACTGGTTTAGAAGCATACAAACTGCGTTCATAACCACATTTCAAGCAGATTAGCAGCACCTGATCAGATTATAAAATCATTTTTGGCTAATATTGAAAAGCGCTGACAATATTATCTGTTATTCAGCCGACCTAGTCCCTAGCATTCAATTCTATAACTAAGAACTTTCGTCCCAGGATTTTTGCAAAGGGCAAGCGCAAACCAATCAGGTGTTTTCCAACCTAACAACATGAGGCTGTTGTATTAAAATGGCTTGTAAAACAGGAAAACACAGCAGCACTTCAGATATTTTATCTGTTGCCTGGCTGGCATCTGCTCATCCGCACCATTGATGTCACTAATGGGTACAAAGAGTGTGGGATCTATATTGTCCTGTGTGCAGAGACAGGGAGGGAAAACACAGAAGACGATTGATCATGAACGTCTTGGCGAGCTCTACTACGTTGATGTGAGTTTGGGAGTACTCAATGGCTATTGCACTGCATGGTGCATTGCGGATGGATAGACAGAGCAATGATTTTGGTTCTCTAGCTAAATGAAAGGCAGTAAAGAAGCTCCTCTTCTCTTTAAGACGGTTCAGTAATTTCAGATTTTTTTCAGTGAAGTTATAACTTGTGTGTTGCTCACTTCAGAGCTATTTGCCACAAGAAAACAACTCAGAATTCATTTTTTTAGGGACTTTTTTCACAGCCACATGATAAATCTTTTGAATTCAGAGATTTTTTCTAATGAGAGTTGAACACACTTGCCAAATGCTCCCAAAATTACTGACTGCTCGCTTTCTGCTTGCTTTATGGCTCCAAAGGAAGCTACTGCTGCCTGTGCAACAGAACATGGACCTTATATACAAATATTTTCAATATTTAAAAGTTTTTTAGTAGTCTGGTTCCTGGAAGTTACGTACTAAAATGATAGCCAACAACCTGATATAAAGTTGCTTTGGTTGCTCTATCTTTAACTCATGGTGCCTGCAGAACTTTACTGTGATAGCATCCTGGGTTATCAGTCTTAGCACTTTTTCTACATGTGAAATTTGTAGCTGACAGTAAATACACATGCCCATCATTCAGCATCCACCTGCTTCTTCCATCCAAAAGAGGCAGAATGTGCAACAGTTTTCGTTAAGTACAGTTACCAGTACCAAAAGAAATGGTAAAAGGTAGTCTGTAAAAGGTACAAAGCTCAGAGCAGCTGTCTAGAAGAGAGTGGTGGGTCCTTCTGTGGGGCTGGAGCATGAGGTGTGTTTTCAGAAGCTGAGCACACTGCTACTCTCCTCAGGTCTGCAATTCTTCTCTCTGGAAAGCAAAACCAGTTATACATCTATTCAAATGCTCATGTTGCCACCTACCGAACTCTGGAAGAGAATGGCTTTTTTTTTTTTTCCTGCTGGAGTACCAAAGGAATCATGGGGCTGCTAGAGGCAGTTCTGCAGGCTAAAGTTGTTTAGAAAGACACACCATCTTGACAAAAGAGGTGTGATCTGCATCCCCTTGTGTGCATTATGAACCTGAGCAAATGCCATCAACTTCTCTCACTGCTTTAGTTCACTGGTTCTTCGCCTTGCACAAGCTGAGACAGGAACATGAGACTCATAAAGAAACATAGTTATGTGGAATGGAGGAATACAAAAGTAATCGTGATAGATACTGAATGTATGAGATATGCATATAGGGAGCTAAGTAGGCTTTGAAGGAGTTTATTTTGTTTTCTTAGTTGTTCCATTGCTAGTTTCATGTTTTTGTCTTTTTTTTTAAATTATTTTTTTCCTGGAGTGGGAAGGTTTCATGTCTATTCAGATTGTTAGCTGGCACACAATATTTATCAGACAGTAATGTATGTAGATCACTGGTACTCCCCTTAGTGCTATAAACTTTTTGCTTCATCCCTAGTGAGAGAGCTATTCAAAATGGACACAGCAGAAATTCTGTTCACAATGTTGGTGAAACATCTTACTAAATTACATTAATTAATTGTCACTACTTAGTGGAAAACAATAACAAACTTTTCTTTGCACTCATAGGAGAAAGCTTTTACCAAAATGTTTATATCCGCCTGAAAATCTGAGAGACAGAAGTGTTTTATTCAGATTTCAAAAATGGAAATGGAAGATCAGAAAACACTCTTTGATCATGGCTTGAATTAGATGATTTGCCCTGGCAGGTGAGCTAGTTTCCAGACAGAGAGCTTTTAAGGGCATGCCAGTGGCTAAGTTCCTTATCTTGCAATTTTGCATCTCTTAGATCAAAATGGATCTCTTTCTTAACTCCTTTGATAAGCCTTAGCTATGAGAGTTAATTCTGTTTGAAGAAAGTACAGAAACTTCTGGAGAGACAAATGGACCCCAGTCCACAGTGAGCAACAGCAGGTAAGAGCAGACCAGGATCATTATGCCACAATACAGATCTGCCAGGTGCAAGCCATTCCTTTGGTCCCATTTTCAAAGGCACGCTAGTTCTACTTTCTTCTGATTTGGTTTAGGGTCCATTAAAAAGTGTCCATATTTCTATGCTGCAGTTGAAAATCCTAAGAGGATGAATTGGTGAATATATGTTTACATCTGAAAGATTTCCCTGTGAAAAAACATAACACGTTAACATTTAGCCAAAGAAAGATTTAGCTGTACTTTCTTTCCTTTGGTCACTTTTTTATGATGGAGACCTGTGCTTTCATTGGATGTGAACATTTCATGTGAAATGTCTGGGCTTCTGTATCCTCAAGTGAATTGCAATGATGTATATATTTGGGGAGAAATAAAAAAAAAAACAACCAATATTGAAGGTCTTTAAGATTTAGAAATGTTTTCCTGTCTTCTTTAGTTTTATTGAGTGACAGGTAGGCGTGTGATAGCATAAATTTTCATGTGTAATATAGGTTATGAAAACAACATGTGTCATACTGTATACAGATGGGAAGCCGAAATAAAATTGCACACTTAACCTTATTTTTAACATTTCCTTGTCTGTAAATGCTTGATATTGACACTTTGGTTTGAGGAGGAAATCTCATATCTTTCACAAACGATGGGGGCAGGAGTGGTTTAATCACATGCCATTATGGTGGCACAGGCAGCTGTCAGGGCTGGGGGCTGTATTGCTGGTACTGGAATAGCACCATTGCTATTCATCCATTCATCCATATATTCATTCATAGCAGCAAACTGGGTGCTGGAATAGCAGCAATGGCACCACTGTCTGTGAGGACTGGGCTAGAGCAGAATGGGGTGTACCTTTGGAGCTTTCCCATGAAGCTCAGAAAATGACAATTAAGAGCCTGTGCATAGATCTCTAGCTGAGAGCTATGTATCTAGACTCCTACCAGGGCAGTTGCACATGCACTGTCTAGTGCCCCTTGAGGTGTCTTAGTGAGCTTTGCCTGACCTCCAGCAGTTGGTTCGGAAGGCCTTAGGTCTCCCATAGATCTTCTATCATATCTACCTGAGCTGTTGTAAGATATCTGAGACATCCCCATGGGGAGGGTGGATAAAACTCTAGGCTAGCTGCAGATCCTTGCCCTTCTTGCAGGGACACCTGTGAGCCGGGCAGGACAGCCTGAGCTCTCTAAAATGGCTATAGATGCCTCTACTTAGGCAACACATCCCTGCCTAGGAGTCCACCTGAATCACGATGAATTCCTGCTCAGCTGACTGAACCCAGCATCTTTCTGGAAGCTCTGGAGCGGTACTGACAATAGAGGACCTGGTCTCCTAATAGCGGGCCATCCTTGGGTTAGGTGAATGTGGCTGCAACATCCCCTCACTTCATTGTCTTTGCTCTCCTCTGCTTCTAGCCATCGCTATCTCCCTCTCTCCCTAATTTCTTTCTTTCTCAGCTTTAACTCCTCATTTGTTTGTTTGTTTGTTTTTTGTAGCAGCCTCTCAGCTTCAGGTAAAGTTCTCTAGCATCTCTTCCCTTGTCCCCCATCTCCTTATTCAACCCTTTCAGGCATTCCTGCTCCCTGCTCTGGGCCTTCAGGTGCCCTGCCCCATCGTTCCCATGCTCCTGTCCTCTCTTTACCTTGGCACCAGTGCTCCCCAAATCTTGCTAAGACCTCTGCACCCTGCTCTGTCAGCTTGGCATGTGGACCTGTCTCAACCCCCAAACAGACTTGCGGGTCAGACATGTCCTTAGGACACAACTCAGCTGTGACAAATAGAAACTAAACTCTGTGTGACACAGGCTGAGCAAAGCAACAACCGGAGATGGAGAAACAGGACAAAAACAGACCTCCATCTGCTCATGTATCCAGTCCAGGAAGGAGGTGGTTCGGCTGTAGACGCCTGGCTTGTTCTTTTCTGCACAGCCCACTCCAAAGCTGGTAGTCCCCACCAACTTCCAGATACTCATGTCTTCGCATGCTAAAGGGCCCCCACTGTCTCCCTGGAGGACAAAGAATTAAAACATACATCAGTGCCCCAGAAAAGGAGAGGAACATCTATTTTGGGGGGGTAGAGGGAGGGGCATAGCCCAGTAGTTCAAAGTCTCCTGTTTCTGCTCTGTTCTGGGTCCTCAGAAAAATGTATGTTTCAGTAGAATTTGGAGACTTCTTAGAGATGTGTATTAGACCATATAAGTCTTTCCCCAGTTAGCTGTACCATACAACAGTAGCAACCTTGAAGTCTGTTGTTAAACAACATTTAGGCACTGAGAAGCCTGTCTGTCCTGCAGGTTGGGCTTTGCTAATCTGCAGTTTCCATGCCATGGTCTTAGTTTCTCACAGCTGCTTCTCTCAAAAAGCTTCTAGCTATTGAGCTGAGATGACTTTAGGGTTGCAGCCACAAATCTGTACCCCACCTCCTCCTCTGCCTGCTCTCTCACACATTGCTTTTCTGGCCCTTCACAGACACTTTGCTAAGCAGATTTGACTCAATTGACTCACATCTGGGTACTGAAAATGCTCAATTTATTTTGCTGGGGCCATTTCCTGCACTATGAACATCAGAGTTAGTACAGAAAGAACAGGAAAACAAAGGGAACTTGAAACAAGCCTCTCTGTTTGGTGAGTGGGGCTCATTTTGTCGCTTGGAGCCATACGCTGAGCATGCTGCCTTTGGGCAGCGTTCCCAGGCATGATGACATGGTGGTGCTGGGTACTTTACTGGGGGGGGATGTGCAAACAGGTGCTTAAATGGAGATCTCAGCACCTAATGCCTTAGCTTTGACTTGTCCCATGTGTTACTGGGAATGAGTACAATTGGAAACAAGAAGTTCCTCCCCGGGCCTTGCTCTTCATCCATGACTAGCTAGGTGAGGCCATATTAGTGTGTATGGGGATGAGATCTGACACAAGGTGAGCACTGTCATGACTGACAGTGATTTTTGAATCATCACCCCCCTGTGTTGTGAAGGATCCTCTGATCCATCGCTGCTATGAACCTCTCTCCCTCAAAGTCATTACCAGTCCTCTGAGTTACTCGAACACCTCTCCCTTTCTTCCTTGCCCTGTCTTGCTCTACTCTTTCCAAAATTACATGGTTCACCTTCTTTATAGTTATATGCTTTGGCTACTTTTCACCACAGGGTTTCTACACCTTGCAGGTCTCCAGAGCTGCTCACAGTGCAGTGCAGTGCAATTCAGTGCAGTGCAGAGGCCACAGCCAGGGCAAAGAAAGGATGGCACATGCTGTAGGCACATGCAAGAAATGAAAAAATATCTTAAGTAAATTTGGCTTCAGAACTAGCAGATACAGTCCACAGAAGAAATATAAGGGAATTGTAGCACATGAATGCATGCACAGTCAGTGATCGATATTCATGGTAAACAGAGTAAACGGCACAAACCCAAATGTTTGCCTACGAAAAGCCTGGGAGTGCCTTCTGATAACTTATCACTCATGTTTTTCCATTGCTGCTGTTAATGAGAACAGTTGCAGTTTGGAAACTTCCATACCTGGCAGGTGTCTACCCCTCCCTTTAGGAAACCGGCACAAAGCATTGAAGGAGTTATGATCCCACCATAGACATCCCTGTGATTGCAAATTGCATTAGAAATCAGAGGAACACCTGCATAATTCATGGTGTCAGATGTATCACCTGTTTAAAAAAAAAAGCAACAAACAAAGAAAAAAAACAAATAAAAAACTCTATCCTTGAAACTAACCTCTTATTATAAACAGAAAATGTTTTAGCGTATGAGCAACTGGCAAACAAAGGTGAAAGAAATACAGTTAAAATGACAACGTACAAGTAAAGCAACTACGTGTCAACCACTGACAGAATCTAGTAACTAGCAACTCTATAGAGCTGTGGATTATCACAATATATTATATAAAGCTGTACAGTATGCATTTCAACTTCAAACTAGACAATCAATGACAGTAACGAACTCATAAACTAGTTAGGCGCTGTCTTCAATATTAGTCCCACTTTTTAAAACTTTTTTTCACATGTATCACCTGTTCTGTTAGTCAACAAATATCTGCAAACATCTGATTGATTTTATAAATATTTATTTTATTTTATTCGGAATCTGACTGGATCATTCCTAAAAATGGGACTATTGGCCCATATTGCAAATATCTATTGCCAATTCATAGCTGACTTTTTATGTTGCAAACCCTGCTTTCATTTTTTTCCTACTTTCTGCTATTATCTATAGGTCAGGTAACACACTGTTCTTGTTCTCTGAACAATGGGAACACATTAAATGAGATGAATGAAGGGTGATAAAAATCAGTGACCTGAGAATTCAAGCATTTTCACGTGGAAGTGATCCAGTATATTATTAATTAACATGACCTGTGAGTCATGGTAAAAAGAAATAAAATTCCCTTTTCTTTGTGACATTATTCACAGATCCAACTTCTACATCATCCAACCTGCCTGAAAATGCATACACACTTTCTCTGAAAAAAAATGATAGACAATTCTTGCATTCATGCTGTGTTTTCTATGCCTGAAGTTATAAAGGATACAACCTGTTTGACAGAGGCTGAGTACAACATTGCAGACACTGTTGCTGTCTACATGTGGTTTTCAACCTTTTCACAGAGTGCACCTGTCCATTTCTTGTGATAAGGGTTTGTACAGCAATTTTGCAGTTCAAGGTGAGCATAGAATTTAGGAACATGTCTTCTACCCCCTCACCCTGAATATTCCAAAAAATTTAATGTTGAGCAATGCTCCAGTCAAATACTGTATTTACTGTATGTGAGATGTTTCCATGTAGCATTATTAACAGCAGACCAGTTAAAATACCTCCTTCCTCAGTTGCTCCCCATCCTGATACCCAACACATTTTCCCTTCTGGGAACTGTTCACCAAAATTAGGCAGACAAATTGGCTCTATGTGACCTATTTGAACAAAACAAAACAAAGAAAAAAAAAAAAGAGAGAGAGAGAGAGAAGGGAGAATTGCTTTTAAAATATAGCAAAAAATAATATGTCTTGGTAAAATTTCGGGATTTGGCTTGCAGTGAACTTGCACCACTCACATACATACAGGTTTGAAATAGTACTTTCACCAGACCTAATTAGTTTCAAGTACAGGGCAACAGAGGGAAGTGTTGGTAGGTCAATACATGACCAAGAATGAGCAAACAAGAAATGCACCACATACACAGCTGACAGGCAGATCAGAGACTCCACAGCACGCTGCTCAGGCAGAGAAATGGCCTTGGTTAACCACAGCACGACTGCATGGCACCTCCTAACAGGTTCTGTGCAGCTGCATGTACAGAGAGCCGTGCATTTTGAAAGGGCAAGAAGATGTTTGGGGTGCTCTTTGCTTCCCACCCATCAGCTCACAGAGTTTCAGTGCCTCTGTGCTCTGGGGCACTGAATGCCATGCAATACAAGCAGAGTCTGATGCTTGCAGAGACAGTGTGACATGTCAAGGTGAGCTGGCACCTAGCTAAGGGAGAGGAGATACAAGGTATTACTGGGCAATTCCTAGTGATTCAATCCTCCACAGTGCAATGATCCCAGCTCAAAGCATCAAGCCTTCAGCGTGGAGCCTCCAAGCCCCCTGGGCTGTCCCCAGACCCCCGAGGGCACAGAGAGTAGCTCCCTCAGGTATGGAGCCATTATTGTTCTTGACAGTCTCCAAAAGTTGTTCTTGAACAGCACTAGCTGAAATATAGACCAGAACAAAATCGAGCTTGATTTTCATTCAAAGTGGAAGTTTAGAGTATTTCAAGAGAATTGATTTGGGAACTGACAATCCAGATGTGTCAGAAACAGCTCCCCTTTGCAGAGAGCTCCCACTGAGTACTCTGCAGAGTACTGACAGGTGATCGTTTAAATTCATACAGTATTATTATACATTACTTCAATTCACTAACCATGTCAGCTTTAGGTAACATCCTGCTGAGAAAATAAAAGTAGCTTTAATTTAAAAGAATCATTAAAATTGAAGTACCTTTTCTTCTTTTTGAAATGTGAGTTTGATTTTCAGTTCTGGACACCGCTGTGTCTCCCTGTACTCACAGAAAGGACATGATAAAAATCTCTGTGACCTCCAAGTAAAATGAGGTGGGGTGTTTATTTTAGATAGGAAAAGTATTTAGAAAAAATAATGTTAATGTTTGCCTATTATTAAATGCCAATACTACAATGGACTGGGAACATTTTGGAGAGCCCTGTGATCACGTTATTGGTTTCTCTGCCTGGCTATCAAGTACAGAGGAGTTCCTGGTACTGAAGCTGTGGGGTTTCTGCTGCTGCAGTCTGGACAGGGACCTGCTGCCTTGCCATCACAGCAACAGACTGACTACATCTACGCTGCACAACTCTCATTGTTTTTAGAAGCAGTGGGGATCCACTTGACTGTCCTAGGTTGGGCATAGGGCACCAATAGAAGTTTCCCTCTCTCTGCTAGGAAAGACCCGTCTTGATTTCAGCTAGAAAGGTGAGAAGGTGAAGTGAAAGCTAGCAGAAAGAATTACCATTGAGAGTAAGTGGTGCTGCCAGTTTCATCAGTGCTATATCATTTCCCATTGTTTTGGGTTTATAATTTCGATGGTATATAATTTTTTCCACTGAATATGGGTGAACCTGGGTGTCTTGCTGAGTCACAAAACCAACCTGCACACTCCACGAGCTCGGCAAGTACAGGCTGAAACAAAGAGATAGGAGAGAGTGAAAAATCCTCAAGAGAACCATCAGGTTTTCCAGTTGTCTCCTGAGCTTACAAACCACGTAAAACCTTACAGGCAAAAAGCTCCAATCTGCCATATTTGCTTACCTGTCTATTATCAATGGCTATGTTTTACATCTAATTAAAAAAGATACAGAAGGGATGACTAATCTTAGTAACACAGTAGGTCACTGGTGTATTATCCGTGCGGCTTTCCACAAATACAGGAGAGTTTTGCACTGGTCTATCTATCTGTCCTCCTATGTGACCCTACAGCAGATACTGTTACTGCCTGGCACACCTGTGCTTAGCCATTCGGCCAGCTCAGTGGCACTTGTGGCAAGACATTTTCAAAGGAGAGGCTTTCCTTCTGAAAGATGCTTCTGCCCCCAGTTCGTGAGCAGCCACATCTTGCAGCCTCCACCACACAAGCAGCTTCTCTTCTCTTGGCTTCACCCCATCAGACTAGCAGTCGGTTAGCAGCAGTTCTGGGGAAAGGCTCCAGGGATGTGGGTTGTGTTGCCAGCTCCCATCCCTGTCAGCCTTTGAAGTGACCACAACTAACTGGGCTGTGGGGAACAGAGCTAAGGACAGAAGTTCTAATACGCTTAACTCCCAAGTAATTAATTTTACGGCAAAACAGATTCTAAATAAGATCTAGGAGTAGGATTTGTCTCTCATCTCTCTACTGAGTATAAAATCATCCTACAGGACTTGCTTAGAAGCAGGTAGCCATATGGTGAGTGCCTAAAAGTGGTCAGACAAATCCCATTTTAGCTGTCTAAATGTCTTTCATGAAAGGGCACAAACTAGAACATGGGAAATTAGATCTGGACATGAGGAAAAACTTCTTTAATTTGAGGGTGATTGAGCACTGAAACAGGCTGCCCAGAGAAGTTGTGATCTGCTCTGGAGATACTCAAAGCTTGTTTGGAGGTAATCCTGTGCAACCTGCTCTAGGTTAGCCTGCTTTACCAGGGGAATTGCACTAGATGATCTCCAGAGGTCCCTTCCAATCCTTACCATTCTGTGTGAAAGTGGCCTGGAGTTTGTAAGAGGGAGGTCTCCTGCACTATTAGCAACAAACAAGACTGCAAAATCGAACAGCTCATTATAAATAAGAAAGGGCTAAGTTTATAAATACACAGGGCAGAGGAGTCTAAATAACTGCTTAGCATCTATTTACAACTCAAAGACTATGTCCAACAGCACAAAAAGGAGCCGTGAGTATGTGGTAAAGGGCACTAAGCACAGTACAACTCACTAACTACCACTGATTGATCCTGTCAACTTGACAAGGATTATGTAATTTATTTTGGAGCTCCAGAGTACCAGAGTAACCAAGTACAAATTCCTCCTGAGCTGTTAATTCTCATGCAATGTACAGAAATTGCATATAGAGATACCTAAAATCTATCACTTAAATATTGTTTGAAGCTGATTTCCTAGGAAGCTGGGAGTGTCCAGAATATGTGAAAACTGATTTGGATCTCTTCTTTGAGGTGACCTTTTTTCAATAGAGACTTTCATTTGTAAAAAAAGAGAGAGAGATGGATTAAGTGTTGTGGAACAAGCCCATGAAGTAAAGATAACCCAATCTCTGCTGCATTTTATTTTTAAGAGAAAACACAGCACACTAGCTCTCCTTTGCAGTGACCCCACACACAGAGCCACTGCAAGTGGGGTCAGTGGGACACCCTGAGCGAGATGATTTAAGGACTTACTCATAGACACAGTGGGCGGCTGTGATGATCCAGCGTGGGGTGATGACGGACCCTCCACAGAGGTGGTGCCCGTGGAACTGCAGGCTGACCTGCCAAGGCCACTGCCGGGGGGAGGACGCGTTGCCCCCCACAATCCGTGGCCCGTAGCTGGCCCGTGTCCCACATGCTGCCAGAAAGCAAAAGTTATGGTCCGCAGAGGAAACGCAGACATATTTTCGGTCATCTTCAGCCCCTCTACTCCCAGGGTTGCTGAGGCTGAGAGGTCTCTGCAACAGGACTGTCCCCATCCCCATGGGCCCACATCTCCGATTGTGGCTGCCCCTGGAGGCTTTTCTTCCTTCCTCCCATTCCTGCAGCATCATGCCTGGCAGCAGGTATGGGGGCTGTGGGGTTCATATCTTCTCCCTTGCAGACACAGTGCTCAGCTGAGCTGTAAAACCTACTGTTCTGCCCTCCTTAAATGCACAGGGTCTCAGGGCCTACATGTGCAGGCTGAAGCATCTCCTCTCCCCAGGTGATTATTTACTGCTGTTTTATGACTTGATATCCTAATCTGAAAACTAGGTGACATGAAGAGGTATGGGATGAAAGTTCAAATGTTAAAAGAGAATTTCCCTTTCCCCACCAAGGTAACAAAGAGTTGGAATTACAGTATCAGTCTGTGGACTCACTCACAATCCTGAAACATGTACTTCTTAGTGTGATTCTCACTGAAATGCTCCTGCTACCTCATGCTCCCAATCTGCCCTGTTTATTCTCACTTTCCTAAATTCCTTTAAATTTTATATAAGAAATATAATTTTTCTTTGGGGAGATAAACTGATGGTATAGTATGATCTGAGTACACAACTCCTCCCAACTCTTGCTATGAGGTGGATGAAGAAGGACACTTTCTATTTTCGCTTTTCCTAATTCTTACCCAAACATTTTAAGACGATCACATTGCCAGAAGTACATTCCTCTCTAAGATGAAAAGACAGTGCAGTATTAGTTGCAATTCACAAACACTGGATTTTTTTTCAATATTGTGTCATCTTCCTGCACTGCTATATGCAAGTAAATATAAATAACTGATATATCAAAAGAGCACTAAGTCATGTATTGATCTTAGGGCATTCAGCTGAAATGCTGAAGTTAGGAGTTCAAACACCCTTGGGAGCCTGGAGACCATATGCTGCCCTGCTGAAGAATGAGTCGCTCTTCTGCAGGGGGAGGCTCATCAGCAATTTTCAACATGTGGTCTGTAGTCTCCTTGGATCCATAGCTTGCTTCTCAGTGAAAGGTAACTAAGATAAACAAGCCATTGTCAGGAGGAAGAAATGGACCATAAAGGGCTCATAAGCCCAATGGGAAATATCTAGGGATTGGTAAACTGAAATAAAATGCTTCACAATGTAAAAAAAAAAGTGCATAGTGCCTATCCATTTGCAAAATAAGGGATCACGGGACAAATAAGCTTTTCAAATTGTTCATTTTAAAGCCTTTGTTGATTTTAATGGGCCTTGGAACAGGTTCCTAATAGGTACTACAGCAAGACTGCTACTGAACCGTGGTCTATGAGGCATGACAACCACTTACGTAGTACTACATGCCTGAAAAAAATAGGCAGCAATCTCAAACTGTTAGTAATTCTCCTTCTACTGGTTGTTCTCTCCCTGTCAGGGTGAACAAGCTGAGGCATACCTGAGATTTGTTGCATTGTGCAAGGATGTCACTTGATCAGCTGATAACCAGTGGCTGAGGGATACAAAATGTCTTTGAAACTGTTTTTCAACTGCAGCCACAGGCAGGTAACCTGAGCTCACGTAACTGCAAATAAACCATAAACACAGCTTCCTCAGACCGCATTTCAGTAATCTGTTTAAATAATTCAGCAGTTCTGCTAATGAAAACCCAGTGTAGCAACGACAATAACCGGATTCTGACACTTGATAAAGTAATCCTATCCTCCCCAAGAAACGTTTCTCATAATGTGCATGTATTTTTGCCATAATCATGTGTGGAAGTCACACATGCTGAGAGGCATTTGACTGACAGAGAAAGTAAATTATAATTCTAATATTGCAATAAAGCTTTTATTGTAATTGGTTGGCACATTTCCTGAAGTACTAACAAGTCCATTGTGTCACTTTTCTACAGTTATGTTTTGCATCTTTTTTGTTGAACAATTGAGACATATTTTATTCTAAAGGCAAGAATTTATTCAAAGAAGCTTTATACGGCTAACTATAATGTGCAGAAATCAGAATGATGCCACTGTAAGAAATAACAGAGCATCATTGCAAGCCACTACTTCAAACCCTTTCTCAATTGCGTGAAAGTTTATTAAAGAAATGGTGCTTGGAATTAGATCAATCCAGTAAGAATTATCCCTCTATTTGTGAGGTGGACCTTAATTCTTCACAGATGACATGACATGAATTGTAAATATGATTTTGCCACAGAGGAAGTAAAAGAAATGGAAAATGCTCATATGGATTTTTAGTACCCTTCTGACAGGCTGTAAGCTACTGGAGAGACAAGTAAGATTCAAGCACCTGCACCCCATAGGGAAGATTTAACCAAACCATTGTATTTAGTCATCATTCAGGATTTATAGCAGTAATAAAAGGTATTTGCTGTGCACAAGTGTTCAGGACTATTTCCTATATCATCCCAAATCTCTTCAACCGTATCATTCACAAAGGTGGTTTGTTAAGTCCTTGTTTCTTTTTAAAGCATAGACAGATACAAGGTTTCATTAGAAAGATTGAAAACCACAGAGTTTGTGCAAAATGCTTAATAAAGTTGTTTCCATTTTGTGTTCATACCTTGAGAAACCCAGGTGTTTGCAGGTCGTGTTTCCATACTCTGCCTTCCAGTCATCAGAGCAGACCGTTCGCCAGGATCCAGAAGTGAAGACTTGCAGCACCGCTTTCTTGCCACTCAACCTGACTTTGAGATTTAGGAGAAGAAAAATCTGAGTGAGCTGTGAAGAGGAACCACCAAATACACAACAGGTACACAACAGTGTCAATGCACCACTGCAGCATTCACGTTTCTTGGCTCACTGAGTTTTTATTTCTTGTCTTTTCCATCACTCAGTCCCTTTGACAGAATTTTTCTTCCTAAGGAAGGGAACCAAAGTACATTGAAGTAGAACAGCCAGGAGAAAACCCAAATGCTCTTGGGAACCGATAGGGTATACTAACTCCGATGCAGGTGAGGAAAGCTGCTTTGCCCTGCAATGAGCCCAAGCAAGTCTTGCTGATTGTAGTGAGCTGGAGCTGCAGATGCTTGGCGCTGAGTAAATCTGTGATCAAGATTAGTGATGAAAGGTGGTTGGCACCTCCTGCTCTGCACAGCACAGTCAGAGAGGTGGATGCACTTGCACTCTGCTGTCCCTGGGCTCCTGTGGAGTTTCCTGCCTGCTTCTCTCACCTGAAATGAGGATGGTGTGTCTGGCCTGATGAGTGTGTAAAGGCTGAGGAGAGAGGTGCAGGTTGGGAGCTTGGCTTTCAGTGACTTCCTCCCCTTACCAACCTGTATCTGCTCAGCACAGCCCTTCCCTACAGGTGGTTTTTCGTGTCAGTCCGGCCACAGGGCTAAGCTGCCCCATAGAGCTAGCACTGCTGCAATCTGTGCTGCCTTTGGCTAAGCGATTGACAGGGACATACTGCAGGAGGCCCAGGTATGGAGTCATCACTCATGGTCCCTTTGTTCTGCGTGTTGCCATATCTTACCCCTGCACCCTGTACCACAGCTACTGCTGGGCGCAGAGCCTCAGATGAACTAGAGGCACCTGGACCTGGGAAAGGTTACCTCTACATGGTCTTCTTAGAGAGAAGGGAGGCCATGCACATGGTCAGTGATGGACAGGGGTTTCCTTCAGGTGCTCATGGGCCAGTGTTATAGCATTGCAAAGGCAGACAAGAAAAGCAGATGTATTGCCCACGGGCTTCACAAGGCCTGAAGCCTCCCTGGGGAAAACATGTCAAAGACTGAAAGCTTCTGCAGTGTTAGCTGGGGCTAGAAGCTCATGGTTCTTGTCATTCCTTGTATTGTACAGACAGAAAGCTGTCTGCCTCCTTACCTGTAGGTACAGGAGTCAGAATTAAGTGCACTGACCCAAAAATCAGTTATTTTGTTGACTAATATTAGAGTCCTTTCTCTGCAGTGGCTGCAAACACCACAGTCATCTTCCATAACACCAGACAGGGAGGGAACGTTTAAAATGGCTCTGTGATGCCTTGAAACTATTACAGAGAGAAACTCAGACACAGGGGCATACTTTCCACACATAGAGCAGCAAACTTTGCGGGAATCAATGCCCAAAAGGCAGTGCTGATCTCTCCCGTTCCCACATCCCTTAAGATAACGATAGGTTTTTGCAATCTTCAAAATCAACACAGCGCAACTGTGTGCCAGTGAATACAGAAAGTGCTGTATATACACACCACAATGCAATGATGGTACATCTTGCAGGCAGGGAAAATGCTAGCAGTCAAAAAACACCTAGACTTCTAATGGAGAAGCATGCCCGATATGGCAGTAGCAATATTCAGCAATCATCACATTCATTTTAAGAGCAGTTTGATTTCTCATAAACTGTAAATCAATACCTCAGAGAGATTGTTCCTCTGAAGTGGTGATTTAGATAATCCATCAGTCTCTATCTTTCATGTCTCATGCAAGCTCTTTACAACATACATTTCTTGACAACGTGCCAGATGCTACAAGAGGAGGTAGGAAGGATTTATAATCAAATTTCAATTACCACATCCGTACTCATCCTCCCCTTCTTTACAGTTGAAGACACCATTGCACCTGGCTGATTTCTGGATACACTTAAAGGATGATCGGCAGCGAAACTTTCCAATGCAGTTGTATTGGACTAACAGGAATGAAAGAAAACAGGGTGATGAAAACACACTTAGATATTAATTTAACACTTCTGACTTCCATTTTCTGGCATGATTTCTGTTTTGCTAAGGAAAAGACAACTCCCGTATTCTAGGAACTTTTGAAATACAACCTGGAGATTGCTACATGGTGCTGCTAAACTCATCCATTAGTAATGACTTGTAGGATGAGTCAGCCTTGCTGTCTGTGCTGACTCCCTCTCAGCTCCCTCTACCCAGTTTATGTTTCACTCCAGGGTGAGTTTCTGGCTGGTGTCTCAGCTCCTCAGCAGCAAAACAAGGAGACTCTTGCAAAATAAGCCCCCCCCTCTTCCTGAGGGGATGACAACCTCCCACAGGCTTATTTCTCTTGCAGGTGTGAAGACACTGCTCTAGCGTCAACATATTTGGCACCTAGACCTGGTCAGATCGCACTTTCCAGTATCAACTAACTTATTCTGTGCTTTATTTTCCTTTGTAGGAGAGGTTTGTGACAGGAGAAAGTTCTTTAATTCTCTGAAAACAAACTTAGAGAAATGAATTACAGGAGGAAAATATGGTGTGTGCTACCTGAAGCCTCCTTCAGTTTCTAAACTCGTAGCTCACCACCTAAGAGGAATGGGTAAAGTTTTGCTTGAAAAAGGTCTCCTGGAGTTGCGGGTTCCCCAGCGTTGTAAACATTATACGAATCCTTTTGTGAGTGCCAGATCTATTTTATCCCTACATGTAAATAAAATTTAAAGCCATCACATCAACAAGATTTTTTACTTCAGCAAACAAGTCATAGTAACAGCTTAATTCCATTCTAAGTAAAAGACTCATGAAAAATTAAGCATTTGAATGGTTAAGTGAGAACTTAATGAATAACTAATTGTACTCACCACCTAGGCCAATGGCAACTGCTAGGATTACTGCAAGGAAGAAGCCACAGATATATGGGAAATATTTTAGGGAGGCAAAAGCGTGGCACATCGAAGGTGGTTCGATATCTCCTAGAAACCAAACAAAGAGAACAGTTTCTGTGAAGCTAAACCAGCTTGAGTTTTCAATGAAAAATTTTATCTAATGTTAAACTAGATGGCAGTATTAGCACCTGCATACACTTCATGAGCTGACCTGATCCAGAGAGGTTTGGATTCCCCAGCTCAGAGGCTGAGAAGGCTCCAAGTGCTTTGGGGCTGGCTGGTGCTCTCAGAAACCCCTTCAGCATTTACATCAGGAGGGGTCTGAATCATGCCCTTACAGAGCACCTTGCTTGTCCTCAATGCAAATCGAGAATACGAGCTCTAGTTTTTTATTTTCATGAGCTACATCACACTGTGAATTTTATAACTATATGAGCACCTCTCCTGAAAATGTGAGTCTTACAATAAAATTAAAATTCAGACCTGTTTTTTTTTTGTGTAATCAAACTTGGGTACAGGTACACTCTCTGAAGACTTGACAAAGCTCAGGTAGACTAATACATACTTTCAGTGGAAGAATCATAGAACAAACCAATTTGAGTCTTCTTCTTATGACCTTTACTATCTGTGATGCCTTCTGATTCTTGCCAGTACCAAGACCCTGATACCAGTTCTCCCTCCAGCTGTAGCTCCATCTAGCTGGAGGCCACCTAGCACCACTTCATGCACTAGGGAACTAAGTCCCACGCGCAATGCATTCCTGCAGATCTGGGAGACCAGAGGTATGGAAACAAATAAGAGAAATCTAAAGATTTGAGCAGGAGCAGGGATATTGGAAAAAGACAAAACTAGATAGTAAATAGGTGTTCAAGACAAGAAGGACAAAATTCACTGGTCCTACTGGACTTAGAAGCAAAGTTAACTGAAATATGTTAGAAAGCTGAATTTGCAAAAAAGCAGGACCTCCAAACTAGTTTTAAAAAATGTGAGAAAAGGTGATCTATTCAAAGTTTTGCTATAAAGACAAGAAGAGATCTGAGTAATGGCCCAAGGCTGAGTTTTGAGTTTTCAAGGAAAAAGATGATACATCTGAAGTTAAAATGTACATCACTAGCAATTTCTGAGTACATTTCATGAGCTGTTCCAGTCCTGCTCACCAACCACCTCCACAGCTGACCTCAACTTAGTGGTATTGTCAATTTGGAAGACAATGGATTCCACTGAAAATAATGAATGGTTCACTTGTTTCAAATGTATGCTGAAATACAAAGGACAAACTATGGGAAAACAGCCTACACACCTCAGTCACAAGTATACACAGGAACTGGAAGAACCTTGTCTTCAATTTTAATTCGTAACTCCTCATCCCTCTTTCTCCAAGCTTTGAATTTGAGTTGGCAGATGCTTACAGTCAGTCAAGGATGAGGAGTAGCTCCCAGTGCTTACAGGCACACAAGCAAATCCCAGCCTACATGGACTCTCTTAGCAGCAGTTGAGTAACTGGTTTTGGCAATAGAATTGGTTTCTGCTATGCCAAAAATCTTAGACAGCTCTAGTAGTTAATGGACTAGAAAATTAAACTGCTCTGTCTTCATCCTTGATGCTCAGCCTGCCTCTGTTGAAGTTAATGTAGTAGCAAACATGTGCGTTATTCCTCCAATTCTGCTGCGCTGAATACTCAGGTTTTTTAATGAACTAGTTTCCAGGTCGGTGAAATTTCAAATAAGCCATTCAAAAATCTGTCTGAAAAGCGTGGGCAAATATTTGCTATGTGACTGAAGTGTGTGAATAATCTCACTGTGACAAATGCTTGTGTATGCAAGTTGACACAAGATGTCATCGCCTGTTAGTATGCTGGCAAACCTCACAGCTTGGGGAGTGAAGTTGTTTCTTCTTCCTCTAAGTGATTGCTTTCTCTGAGTAGGCAAGCATAGTTTTGCATGGCTAACGACCTGCACTAGCCATTTAGATTACAAAAGTCAAAAAGCTGTGCAGTATCCCTACCAGATCCATCTGCACTGGGGTCCACTTTTGCTTGTGGTATGAAGAAAAATCTTTTGAAGGAAAACTGAATTTCTGGTACTGGCAGTTCATCTTCTGTAATAGCGATGATTTCAAGACTTCCAGTAGTGGGATTTGTCTCTTGTACCTGACTCAACAAGAGAAAAAACAAACAAACAAAAAAAGATAATCACCTTGTAACATGTTATCATAAAATCATAGAACAGTTTGGGTTGGAAGGGACCTTTAAAGGTCATCTAGTCCAACCTCCCTGCAATGAGCAAGAGCATCTTCAACTAGATCTGGTTGCTCAGAGCCTCGTCCGACCTCACTTTGAATGTGTCAAGGAATGGGCATTCTACCATCTCTCTAGGCAACAGGTTCCAATGTTTCACCAACCTCATTGTAAAAAATTTCGTCCTTATATCTAGTCTGAATCTACTGTCTTTTAGTTTGAAGCCATTACTTCTTGTCCTATTGCAACAGACCTTGATAAAAAGTTTGTCCCCATCTTTCTTATAAACCTCCTTTAACTACCGAAAGGCTACAATAAGGTCTCCTTGGAGCCTTCTCTTCTCCAGGCTGAAGAACACCAACTCTCTCATTCTTTCTTCATAGGAGAGGTGTTCCAGACCTCTGATCATTTTTGTGTCTTTCCTCTGAATCTGCTTCAGCAGGTCCATGCCTTTCTTGTACTGAGGACTCCAGAGCTGGTCGCAGTCCATTGTTACGTACTTAATGTTCAGTAGATGAGATCTTATAATTAATTTACCAGCAAAATACTGAAGTTGAAATTTATCTAAGCTCTGTAGCTACTTTTAATAACTCACACTGGGGGTGTGAATCCATCTCTTGCTCTTTAACTGCAATAGGAAAAATGAAAGAGAAATACTAAAAAGCATATGACACCTGCACAGCACCTGACAGGATCCTCATGCAGTGGCTCACTGAATTTTACTCCAGAAACCCTTTGATCACTTTCTACACACACAAAAAAAAAAACCAATTAAAAAATACTACACTGGAACTGAGGTTCAACAGAACCGAAATGCTAATTTCTAACTCTAGTTCTGCACACTGTCACTGGTAAAAGGAATCGGATTTTTGAACTCACAGTGTTGTGAAATAGGCCCAGGTTTGTTAAAGACAGTGGAGCTGGTAAGCTGTAAAAGCAGTGTGTTTGCAGTCAGCCCCAGAAAATGCTTACAATAACACAGTTTAGGCAAAGAACACGCGTTTCGTCTGTGACAAAGTATCTTTAAGTCGCCTGGAATATCTTTTCACCTTCCAGCAAACAACTGTAATAAGGTTTCTACGCTGTCATTTGATAAAACATCATGTACATGTCAGTGAACATAAATTAAATTTTATATTGAATCTGCTACCTTTAAGGCAGAGAAAAGGACAACTTTCTGTGCATGATTTTTAAATATTAATAAAAAAAAACTTTTTAACTGGTGCACAAATTTTCCATCAGGAAACAAAACAGCATTGTGAAGTAAACTACACACTAATGTGTTGTTTATTTAGAGGCTATCACATGCTCCAAAGGTTCACTCACCTCTTCCTGAGAAGTCATAGTTAAAAGCAAAACTGTTTTCTTTCTTCATTATCAAAAGAAACCAAAAGGAAATTCTGAAGTTGCTAAGCCAGTCTGCTCTGGAAAGGTTTTCACCGAGCTGCTGCCCACGGCTGCCGGTTCAGCCATTCGCTGCATGCAGCGTTATGGCAGCAACCCATGTAATTCAATCTGGTGAGGGGTATCAGGTAGCCCTGGGTGGCATGGCTACAGAAAGGGGAAGGTAAAAATTCATCACACTTTTTAATTAGCCTAAGAGCATCCAGTAATACTGTAGTATTTGCAAACCTTTCTGTAACCCATCAGCAAAGGAGCACCACAAGCTGAGCAGACTTGCGCTTGCTCATCTTTTCTTAAAACTCAGTTCGTGCAGCTGAGGAGCCTGCTGGGTGTGGAAGAAGGCAAAAGCCCAAGTTACTTCATCTCTTTTGCATGTAAGGGACATAGGCTCATCTGGCTCTTCCTTCACTTGATTTAGCCTTTGTTTGTGTGCTTGCCGCAAAGAGCACACTTAAAGAGGGTTTTGAAAAAAGCTCATGCTTTAGGAAAACTGTTCAGTCCCTTTGCTGCATATGATGGAAACCAGCAATTCCAAAGGAGAGGATGCCACCTCACAATCCTGTTAACTGTTCACATCTAGGCCATCATATCAAGAGTTCTTCATCATCTCTTAGGCCACTCTTTCAGCAGCATTCCCTAGAAAAGTGAAACACAGGGAGACAAAAGAAAAAAAAAATAAAAAAAAGAAAGCAGACAAGGATGTATAAATAAAGCTTCACATCTTGAGCTGCTCACAGTGTTCTGATGCTCTCCCCACCAGGCTTCAGAGACAAATGATTGGAAAAACAGTCAAAACTGGCCACGTGCCCCAAGGGGAACTGCAGCCAAGGGATAGAAGGTGAGCATTCACTTCATGAGACCAGCAATTCAGGTGTTCTTCTCAGTCTACAGGATGAAATATTCTATCTTTCCTAGGAAGCAGTGATACCTTCAATGAGGACAGGCCAGAGAAAATTGTATCCCAATCATTTCACCTGCTCTGGCCATGCTGGAAACTCTGGGAACTAGCCAGTGCAGAGGGTCCTGTGGTAGGTCTGGCACCACTGGAATGGACAGACCCTTCTGCCGCTCTGAACTACTCCAAACCCAGCCCCAGGGCATGATGTCAGGATGGAACATTTGGTTTGACCTTGGTGAGTTGGCCAGCTCATTACTTTTGTCTGAGAGGACCAAAGCAGGAGCCATACATGATAGGGACTGGAGGACATGAAAATTGAGCCCAAATAAAATAATCTGTCTTACAAACTAACTTCTTACAGTTGCAGGACATCCCTGCTTGCCTCCCCCATGTTGCAGTAGCAGCTCAGGTGGCTTTCTTGGATTTCGGAAGACAATGTAAAATGAAAGGCAAAGAGATACCATCTCAGACCCTTCAGCAAGTCCACCCTGATTGTGGTATTTACCTTTGGACTACTAATCTTAAATCATTTGCTGGGGCAAATGGGGAAAGCCTGCAGATAGTTTTTGGTTTTTTAGCCACCCTGAAAAAAAAAACACCTCGGAGATGCAGATGCTATGAAAACAGGATGTCAGGTTTTGTCAGAAACGATCAGAAGAGGTTTGAGGTGTTGGTTTATTTATTTATATACCTCTTTCTCTTTCTCTCTGTTTCATGTTCTTACTCCCTCTCTTCCTCATCCCTCCTCCCACCTTCCAAATTCCGTGTAGCACTCAGCAGGGTCAGGGGAAGAGAGGAGGAGATGGCAGTGGCTGAGACACAGCTGTACGCAAAGGTGTCCAACAAGCACAGGAGCAGAAGCCCCTCTGTACTCCTCGAATCTCTCCTTGCCAAAGGATTCCCGGCTCATATCGCGTGAGTAATGCGTTCAGATGCCTTTTCACAGTAAGGGGTATTTAAAATATGAGATATTTAAGATAGGGGAGATATTTCTCATAAGATCCTGACAGCAGGTAGCTTGCTTTTTCCATCAAGAGAGCATGATGCTTCCTGAAGGTGATGTCCCTCTACAGGGATCAGACCTGTCTTGCTTTGAATTTCTTGTAGAGCCATGTGCATTGCTTGTATTGCAAAAACAACCTGCTCTGTATCTATCTTTATAAATACTATGTATATCTGCAGACACACACCCTTCCATGCCTTCAGGTTGGGGATTTCACAATGAGTTAAGGACTGGCTGTCCATAATTTGCTCTTGGGATATATCCTCTTTCTTTTTTTTTTTTTTTTCTGCTAATCACTGTTACTCTAAGGGAGTTAAATGTGGAGGTCACCTCTAGGCAAAGTTTTTTTCAGGCCTGGCAAAGTTCTTTTGGATTTTGTCACTGGAAACTGTTTTAAAGGGGTGAACTTTCCCTAACAAGACACTATATACATTTCAATTTTTCTTCCTGTCTTGAATGAGGACCTTGTTCCAAAAGCATATCCTACCTGGAAAATGTAATAGTAAAGAATAAGGCACCATTCTTGCCGATCCCAATAGATGAGAGATTAAGTGCTGGCAGCTAACCAAGTTAATAAAAAAGAAATACAGTCGTCACTCCTCACCAAAACAGTGCTCTAGTTGGACAGGGAAGTTTTGGGAGAGGATTTTCCAACTTCTGAAGAGCAAGTATGGACATTTCAGTCCAAACTGTTAAAAAAATAAATCTTTTAAATTAATAAATATTTTAGAAAGGAGAGCAATATCTCTCCCTTTCGACTGAAAATTAAGCAAATTTAAAAGGCTCCATGGGTAAGGGCTGTGTTGTCTTTTTAGGAATGGCTTTGTTTAGCAGATCAACTTTTGACACAATGGGCACAGGTTGCAAGGAAACTGTGGGTCCCTTGTTCCCAGTTATGCACACTGCAATTTTAGCTGCGTAGATGAAAACCTGGCTCATCGTATCTCTAGTAACTCTAAGTTTTCTCACCTCAAAGTAATGGCTAGTTTTTGAATTTTTTGTCCTGTGAGTGATTTTCAAATCGCCTTTGAAACACTCTGTTGTTACTGAGATGGTTCTGTGCTTCCCAGGTCAAAATCAAGAAGCCGTGGCAGAAGTACTAAGAAAATTGATATAAAATGTCAAAAGCATTTTAATTTTTAACTCATTCATATTTACTGACTTTAAGACCTTCAAAATTTCGATTGCGTTTTTATAAAACTTTTTAGCCGTCTCCTTAGTTCCTGGATTGAACTGTAAGTGAAAGTACTGAAAAGTCCTTCTTTTAAGATGTCCTGGCCTGAGAAAAATGAGGCTAGGTGGAAATATTGCAAAATCTTTCATAATGTAGAACCAACATGTCAAAGCAACATTTCCCCTGAAAACCAAAAACCAAGTATGTGAGGACAACAAAATGAGCCTCCCCTAGCACTTACTCAAAACTGTGTCAGCAGTTTCTATTTTAGGGAAGACCCAATTTATTCTCACTGTAAATATGCTATTTTTAATACAGATTTTCAATGTTTTATTCCTGCTGTTTATCTAAGAGAAATTGATATATACAGCATTTATTCTACACATTATCCTTCAATCTTCACTGCTCATCTTGGAAGCACGGGATGTCTAGTCACAGCCTAATGTTTTCCTAATGCTAAGGGCTTTACAGACCCTGCTGGGAAGCATTCTACAGTCAACATATATGATGAGACAAAAGATGCTAGCAGGCACAAAGAGGAGCAGAAAGGAGTAAGGAGGTAGTACTGAGCAGCATGACAGTCTGTGGTTGCAGTTCTCGCTTGTCTTGTTACATTTATGATTTTGCAATGGTAAGGTTGAAGTCAAATTTCATTTGTCTTCAGGACGGTTTGAACAGAACTTCTCTCCGAGTGGGAGGAGCAGCATGGCATGAACCGATAAAACACTCACTTTGAGGTGTAGCAAGTGGTTGATGAAGTCTGGCATCACTAGTTGAGCAGAGGCAGGCACTGACATTTCAACACGATACAGCAGGCTGCATGGGAAGAACAACAAAAACACAGGTTTTTCATGTTTGATGTGATGGAGAAGAGGGAGCCAGCAGGGGTGAAGGGGAAAGGAAATGTGCAGTATTCAGTCATGGAGGATATAGGCCAGTTTTCAACCAGCTAGCTCACGGTTTTGCATTAGTTCCGCTGTGGTAGCGGATTTACTTTATGGAGAAGAAAGGCAGCAGGTAAAGCTCGGGTGGAAAGGCTCATGTTAGCCCTCATCCATGTTGAGCCCCCACTAAAGAGCCAGGCATGGCTGCACATACACATAAGTACATTTAAATGTTAACAAGCCCATGTGTAGCTTTTGCACTACATTGAAGACCGAAGGCTATGAGGAAGCGTCAAGGATGAGCCTGAATCCTGTTGCCTAATGTACTCATCGAGCTGCTGGTGCATGTTCAGGTGTCATAGTGATAGACGGAAGATAATATTGTGGGGAGATTAGATGAATCATTGCCCTCAGGACCAGGTGGCCAGAAAGGGCGGCCTCAAGAGAGAAGGAAAGAGATGAGTGTATGCTGAGTAATTTAGCAGGTTTTCCTCTGTGTCTGCTGTGTCTACTTCTCCTTCATGTCTCTTCTGAGAAGCTTGTAGGTGTGTTACAGGGCTGGAAATGTGGCTCATGAGTGCAGGTGCTACTTAAATGCTGGAATCCTTCACGTGTTGCCTAGCATTTAGTCACAAGGACTTTTTGATGTGAAGCACATAGTTGGCATTTTGAAATCTCTAGTGAGAAAAGAAAATGTGAATCAAATCCAATCCCAGAGAATGACAGTTGCATTAACAGGGAGAAATGTGAGATATTGTCCTTCATCTTGGACTGAGCTGGCAACTTTGATCTGGCTCTCAGCTGGCCTATGGGAGATCCTCAAACCAGATTTTCAAACCACAATGTAAGTACGTTTTGCTTTGTTTATGTATATGGGCTTGGGTCTGGCATCTTGAACCAGAACATTATTTTATGAACCGAGCAAACCGTGCTCATACGGTACATGGATGAATGGTTGACCTAACCTTAAGGAAATCCATAGTCAGTAGGGCTGCTAAGGAAACACCTCCAGAGCACAAATGACATCCTGTGGGGCAGATAGGCTACCAATCTTCAAGACATTAAAGACATGCATGGAAAAAACAACACTGGAGGGCTTCAAGAGTGTTAATATTTGTAAGGGGTAACCTAGTTGTTACAGGTCGTCTCTGTGCTGGATAACAGACTTGGTGACCACAGCATGTTCATTCTTAACTTTCTGAGTTTCTTTCTGTTATTCTGATGAATTCATTTTGTTTTTTTTTCTAGGCAAAAAGCCTTGGCTGCTACTGGACAAAAGACAATAGAAGACGCTGCAAAATGGTAAACGTGTGATTTCTATGGAGTGCTTTCACATTAAATGTGGCTAAAAATCCTTGTTCATGTGCTGATTCTGTCACTGAATCTGAAATTAACCCCTATAAAATCCTCTGCATCTGAGTTCTAGTTTTTGTTTGTTTTAGTTCACGTGGAGTATTTGTGCTTATTCTGGGAAGTGAGGTTATTTGCAGAAGGTCCAGTATAAATCAAAAAAGCTGAGGGCTGAAAGGTCAGTCTTGGGCAGAAGCATCTACTTTTACCACAGCAGTGCTAGTGAATTAATGGAATCGGTTGTTCTGGGCAGACGCTTCTCAGTTTTAAGGCTCCTACTTATTTAAAGCCATGGACACTGAGGTCTCCTCATTGCCTCTGAAAGTGGTTCCTGGACTCCAAGCCAGGATGATGGGCATGCACTGGGGCACATCTGGGAAGGCATTGAGAGGCACCCGTGGGGTAAATGTCCCCGCTGTCTCGGCACAGTGCTCACAGTTTTTGGTGTGCACCCATTGGCAATGGGCACGGGGTCCGAGGAGGGAATTTGGACCCTCCATTCCAAAGAAAAGGAGGAGGGAAAAAGGGAAATATCTGTAAACCCATGGCTGCTGTTACAAACATGTGCAGTAACAATATTAAATGGCAATGACTGAAGGCAAACAGCCCATCTTCTTCCTTTGAGAAAGGCTCATTATAAAATAAACTGAAAGGCTGATGGTCAAAGGGAGATATCATTAGAGTCAAAACCATTGTTAGTCCTGATCCCTTTTATTTTAGCTTTTAATTTTTAAAAACATGACAACCTTGTATTTCCTTTTCTTCAAGCACAAGAAACAAGAGTAAGTAGCTCACACACTTACGCTCTGTGATATGCTCTTCATTTTAGGTTGCACTCCCACTGCAATGATCCCTCTTTGGATGACCCAATCCCTCAGGAGTATGCTCTTTACTTACGTCCCACTGGCCGTTTGCATAACCACCTGCAAGAGTTTTGGAAAGAGAGCAAGCTCCTGTGTGGGAAAAACAGAGCCCATGAGATTTTTCCACACATTACCCTCTGTGATTTCTTCACGGTAAGGCACAAAAGATGCACAAGGGTTAAGTATCCACTACTGGTGAAACTGGGCCACCTGCCTTTGCTTTACACCAGAACTTCTCCTTCGTGATCAAATCAACATGACCCAGGTCCAGGCATGCTTACTTAGGCACTGGGGGCTTTCTTCCCACCATCCTCTTTAGCAACCCACCTTAGGCCCCAGCATACTTAAAAACCGGATGTTGGGACCAGTGGGACGCTTTGGGGCAGCTGAGTTACAGATATCTAGCATCTGTCTAGAACAACCCTGTGCAGTCCAGGCTGCGTGTAAACCTGCCAACAGGAAGCAGTGCTTCCCATATGCAGCTATCATCAGGCTTCAGAGACTGTGCCTGTTGCTGCATAGATCTACAATGTTAAACCTTCCTGCCCAGGGCAGCAGTGGTTGCCTTCAGCCAGCTGTGCGATGGTGACAGCATGTGGTGTGTTGACCTTGGCTGAGAGCCAGGTACCCACCAAGTCGCTCTATCACTACCCCCTACTTTCCTAAGCATGACAAGGGGGAAGAGAATGAGATGAAAAGAGCCAGTGGGTTACGATAAAGGCAGTTTAATGGAAAAGCAGAAAAGCAAAAAGCAAGCCGTGTGCACAAAGCAAACCAGAGATTTATTCTCTACTTCCCATCAGCAGGCGATGTCCGGCCTTTCCTGGAAAGCAGAGCTCCGGTACATGTAGTGGTTGCTCAGAGGACACGCATCTTCTCAAACAGATGCCTCCCCCTCCTCCTCCTTTTCTCTCCCTTTTATACTTGAGATGATGTCATACAGTGTGGAATATCTCTTTGGTCAGTTTGGGTCAGCTGTCCTGACTGTGTCCCTTCCCAAGATCTTGCCCACCCCACCTCACTGGAGTGGGGAAGATGTTGGAAAAACAGCCTTGGTGCTGTGCGAGCGCTGCTCAGCAGCAGCCACATCGGTATCTTATCAACAACCTTCTACCTCCCAATACAAAGCACAGCACTATAAGAGCTGCTACGGGGAACGTTAACTCCATCTCAGCCAAACCCAATACACAGCATTGCCACAGGATGCAGGCAGCTTTGATGTTATGCTTATGCAAACCTCAGGGAAAATCCTGCCTCCTGTGGAAAGCCCCAGACAGAAAGTCATAGCTGTGGTGTCCCAGTCTTTATCTTTTCTAGTGAAGCTTGGATATTGTGAAAAAGAGAGAAGCAGAATGCACAGAGATGGAAGGAGCAAGGGGAGCTGAACTCGAGTCTGGCAGAGCAATTGAGTCACTTTGTCAATAGTTTAACACCGAAATTAGGCACCTGAGCTGAAGTCCTGATGGGCTGTTTTCTGTTTCTGGAGGTGCTACTATCCTCCTAGCTGTCATTCTGAATGACGGGTAACCCTCCAGAGAACTTCCCAGTAGAGCTGCTTCCGCTGAATGGGTGAATGTGCCAGTATCAACAAAGACCAGCAAAGATCTGGAAAAACCCTGGAGCCAACTGGTATCCAGTTTTCATATGCTGATGGTGCTGCACATGAACACCAACTGCAGATGAGCTGCCCAGAAACAGACATGAGCTAGGGCAGCTGGACAAAATTGTTATGTTAATCAATCATATTTTCATGATAATCCATGCCCCTAAGTATAGATAGAGAAAATAGGAGTATTTTGCTGCAAAATATTAAATAGGGTAACTGCAGCCATTAATCACAATTATACACAACAAAACCCATCAATTAATAATGAATGTCATGCTGTTGAAAGGTGTCAAGTTTAAAAGCCTGCCCCTGGAAGAGGTGACTGAACTGCAACCTTCACCTCACGCACCTCAGCCCTGTTTCAGGTAGCATATTTCTGGGGATAAATGCATCCTCTGGTGCTATTCTGTGCTCCTCAACTGTCAGCAAGAGCTGACCTGGGCACCTCGCAGGCAGAAAATGAGACTCACTGACCTGACTCCCACCTCCTTCTTCTGACCCAGACCTCTCCTATTTCCTTACTCCCTATGTCTTTTGCAGCTCCTAGACTTGTTGGCCACAGAGGAACCTGCTGCATGGCACTTGCCCTGGTGCAGGATCACACCACAGCCCCACCCTGCGGTGCCACAAATCACCTATTCCCCCCAGCCCCTTCTGCCCAGTGCTCCCTTGGTACATCCTTCCTGCCTGTGGCCTGAGAATTGCTCAAGAGAGAAAGACAGTCTAAGCAGGAGGAGCTCCTTCTGTTCTGCTCTTCCCCTTCAGCAGCTTGACTCAGCATAAAGGCTAAATAGGGCAAATAGCTCTGCAGTAGAGTATAAAGCAGAAGAGAAAGGAAGCATTGTTAATGTTCCTGTCTTTAGCTGGATGGCACAAATTCCATCTTTGTCTCTCCACATCTTAAATTGTTTAATTGCCACTTTATTGCCTTTTTTTTTTTTTTTTTTTTTTTTTTTTTTTTGTGGAAGAATGGTTCTATACAATCCTTTAATTTGCTGTGATAGAGCATTAAGGATCATAATGACAAAGATATCTTAAGAATTTTGCTAGGTGTATTGCTCAGCATCTGAGACCTTGAAGTTTTAGTAAGAGTGATTTCAGTTAAGGGCTGTAGGATAACAGTAACACTAACTCTTTCTTACTTAGAATTGAAGGGGGAAATCATGATCCCTGCCTCATTTCAGACAGGTTATTGCACACCTGTCAGACAGTAAAACCTTTTGGTTGTTTCCCATTCAGGCTAGACACATCTCCTCATAGAAAGTTCCATTGTCTGTGATAGCACCAGGTTACTGTGCTGATCAAACATCCAAAATTACTGATCTTAATATCAGGAACTTCAGACAGGTTCGTAGGTGTAGTGTCTTTCTCAGGAAGTCTGATGTCCATACTGTTTTCTAATACTACTGTATAAAACAGCCTATGATTGTGGTTGTTGAGCTGGTGGGTAAAACCTGCTCCTCCCCTGTTTTCTTTCAGTGTGAAGACCAGAAAGTGGAAATATTGTATGACACCCTAAAGCGAGTTGGTGACAGGTTTTCACAGTGCTTTCCACCATCCATTTCCCTGTCACTACATTCATCCAACAGCTACCTTGGCTTCTTCCTTGGTGACAGCCATGCAAATATCCTCAAAGAGTTTGCTCAGGCGTTTTCATCAGAGGCTTCAGCCCTGGCAGGTAGGAACAACATCAGAGGGAAAATGAATGGGTCATAGCACAAATGCTTAGGCATGGTGCTGAAAACATCTCCTGTGCCACCAGGGGAGCTTAGTTTTACTGCCAGCAAGCACCTGTACTTCCTATAGGTCTGAAAGCAATATGGGTAGGGTAGCATGTTTTGGACTTTGAAAAAGCACTGCTTTTATCTAGAAAATGAAAAAGTTGGCTGTGTAACTTGACAGGCCATCAATCGGGATATCCAAGATGGACAGGGATATGAAGCTCCCTGTTCCCAGATTACCATTCCCATGGTGCTCTGGCCCAGCCTGATGGCCTGACTGCATCCCTGAGAAATAAATCCTAATCCCTACTCTAATGACTTCCAAGGGAAAACGCATTATCAGTGGAGACTGAAGGGACACAGCCCCAGCATTGGCTTTGCGTGGGGCTGTGCAAGTTCGGTACATCGCAGACTGGGAGAGGAATTCAAGCTCTGTTCATTTTTTTCTCCCAGTTGAAGCCAGGGAGCAAATCCAGTTCAGATTTTTTAATTATTTTGGCATTTTTAAAACCATGACTTTTTGTAAAACCGTTATTCTGTGAAACTGTGATAAAATCTGCTACTAATTATTATGATATTTCCTGCATCACGCAAAGCATGTAGGATAAAATAAGAAGAGACGCTTTGAATGACCTTTGTTTCTATGTTCTTTCACTCCTAGATTGCCATGTGAAGCCCTGCTTAAAGCAGCTGCACCTTACCTTGGCTCACAAGTTTTATCCTCACCATCAGAAGACTTTGGAACAATTGGCTAAACTCATTAACCCAGGGGAGACCTGCCAGTGGGTAGCTGCTATCTACTCACGGGACATGCGTTTTGTGCATTACCAGGTACCGTCATCAGATTAATATAATCTCCCGAGCCCATGGTCAGATTTTTTGTTACAGTCATCTTGCCCTTTTCTTTTTTTTTCCCCAATGGAGAAAACCAGTGCATGCACAGTACAGTGTTTCAAAAAGCATGGTTGTTTCCAGTATCTCTTTGCACAGAAGATCTGTTCTCATGAATCAGTAGAAGATACTTTTATGGCAGTCTGCTTGACCTGCATGTCAGCAAGGTCTAATTCCAAACTCTAGCAGAAGAATAAGGATCTTACTATAATATGAGAAAATGAAAGACAGGAAATTATGATCTTTGAATATTTGCTAGGATTTGTCAGATCACAACTTTGCAGCAAAATTCCATTCAGCAAAATTAGTTTTCTTGATTGTTACAGCCACGATGAAAACTGCCTAGATTAAATATCAGTGAGCAGGGCACCGTTCTCATTGAAGATTTTCTGCTAAACAGACTGTGAGTTAAAACCAGTCAACATTTTTCCAGTTTACATTTCCAAATTTAAATTATGATATGATCAACATTTTTTAGTCAGATCAGTATATCATCTTGTCACAAATCTCATATTGGATTTTGTTCACATTCAGGAGAGCTGCAAGTAATCACAAAAGTAGCTGATAACGCTTTTTCTAGGTTTGCTTTCAAATAAATCTGTACTATTTACAGGAAAGAAAGAAAGTATTTTTATGAAAATCAAGTGTCTATTTTTACATATACTGCAAATGCAGTAGTGTCTTCCTTTCTGTCTGCTGAAGTACCATCGAAGAACTTGTTGCAGAGTGGAAAAATAATACCAGTTGCTGCGTCCAGCAGGTAGCTGGAGAAGCATTCCTGAGCCACTGTGTCATGTGCAGCAGTAGGTTCCAGGCAGCAGTCTGACCCTGTTGTGTGTTCCTCCCCAGACGCTGAGGGTCCTTTTCCAGTACAAGCCCCAGAACATTGATGAACTCATGATCAATGCCGGGGACTTCATCTATGTTGACCCGACACAGCAGTCTGACGTGAGTGAAGGCTGGGTGATCGGGACCTCACATCGGACCGGCTGCAGGGGTTTTCTTCCCGAAAACTACACTGAGAGGGCCAATGAGTCTGATACGTGGGTTAAGCACAGGTAAATTGGGATTTCACAGGTGCTGCTTTATGCCAGCTGCTTTCCCCACTGAGGAGCCGTGGCAGCGTTCCTCCTCATCATGAGCTGTGTGCTGCCAGGCAGGAGCAGAAGGCAGTGTGGGCAGAGGAGAAGGATGTCCTGGAGCTCTGGGTGGGATGCTGAGACTTCTGAAAGAAAGGAGATAGGACACACATTCACACACACCCAGAGTTCATTAGTTCAGCTGCTTAAGCGATGACCGCTGTTCAACTCTAGAACAACCTGAACAACCTAATGAATTTTAAAAGACCGTGTTCTGCCAGGGAGGCTGAGCCTTCAGCCTGGCTCACTGCTTTCTTATTTTTTCTCATTTCAAGAGAAAAAACAAGTTAACTTGAAATGAAACCATGCAAAGGTTACTCCAACACCTTGAGCCCACCCTTGCATTGCTGGTTTACCCTGTATCAGCAGGCATCTCTCTGGCTTCCTACCCTTTGCTCTGCAGCTGACAGTGTGGCTGATGCTACTTATAGATTAGAGTTGATTTTTCTAAGCAAGGAGATGTAAGTGCACTTCTTGCTGAGTCCTCAGAGACAGAGAGGAGAAAACCAGGTAGTGTTTCCTGTTTGAGGGTTACACCCAAAATATGCCATCAGTTCATAACATTTTATCCCTTTTTTTTTTTTACTGGGCATATTCTAAATCAAGAGCAAAGCAATGAAGTGGATTGCAAATGTGGAAAAAATATTGAATGGACCATGAATCCTGACTTACATGTGCCTCTAGACAAAATCGTGACTTAAAAATCCCTTCTTTTTCTGTGTCCACCCATCTGTGTGTGCGCGTTGCTTCTGCTTTTTCTACAGGGAATATGTTTTTGTAGCAGCTCCAAGATTCTTCACCCAAACTGAAAATAGACCTAATGAAAAGCTGAATGGAGAAGTCCATAGTCCCAGCGTGTCAAGAAGTGTAACCGATGTACTTTCTCTTCAGGTAATTAATTTTTTTTCGAATTCTTATCTTTGCCATGTGCTTGTGCAGATATACTATTAATTAAAAGCATGTAGTAAATGTAATAGTAGCTTCATTTTTCTCCCTCACGTTTTCATGTCATGTTGTAATGCACATATATATACACACACACACACATACTCTCATACTGTATGTTGTATCTCAAAAATATTTTGTAACATATATGATGTACATTAAGCTGCTTTCATAAAACTCTCTTCGTTCCTGTCATAATAGCACAGCATATGGTTTCTCTGTGCACAGCCTTACTGGGAGTGCTGTGCAGAGGTATGGCAACAGGTCTGACACGTGGTCTCAGGCAGGCACAACTTTTCATGGCTTTCATATGGGTTCATAGCATAGTAACTAGAGCAGAATTAGGCTCATTATTCACTGTTGCTTTATGTCCAGATTCTATGGGTGTCACCTTGGTGGTTTACATGGTCCTAGATCTTAGCACATTTTCTATTAGATCTTAGGACATCTTCCTTTATATTTTTAGATACATCTCTAAAACAAATAACTGCATAGAACTACAGCAAGAGGAGAGCTAGCTGGAAAGGTTAGCAGCACTGATGGAATTACATTTTTATCCCAGTTTCAAAATCAACATGTGTAATTTTTTTTTTACCAGGTTTTTCACTGCTCTTCTTGTAGAAAGAGTAAAACAAATAAGGACTCTGTTTTTTTTACCTACAGCACATTTGCACCTGCACTGCCTTAGTGGCTCTGACTGTCATGGATGCCAAGACAGTCCTTCCGGTGCAGTAACAGGCAGTAGAAACCCCTCTGGGCTTGTTGGCCCCACAGCCTCTCTTCTTGCTGTGCTGGGGCATAACCCCAGGATTCATTTGTGATAACACCAGACAAATTTGAGATGACCTTGAGGGAATTTCTGTTCTGGGAGCTCCCAGGTTGCTGCATGTATGACTGTAGGACAGAAATTTCTGCATGAGTCATACGTCCTTCCACTGCCTCTTGATTATTCTTGGCCTCTCTTATGTAGCTCAGATCTGTGGCAGAGCTACTGCTTGGCCTGAGGAACATGTTTTGCAGATGTGCATATCTCCAGTTTAGAGTTTCCCCAGCCTCTGGGTTCCTCCCAAGCAGAAGAGAAAGACCACAAAACCTCAGTTTTAAACTTTCATCTTGTGACGGTTGGTTTGTGTTTCATGGCAAAAGTGCAATATTGTTTAGCAGAATACACGAATATAAATCTCATATAACTTAAGAATTCTTGTCTCTGCTGATGAGGATACACATTGCTAACCTTAGTGCTGCAGCGGTAAGGCAGCGATGGGTTACTGTCAAAAAAGTTTGAAATCCTTTGACCTGTTCCTCCTTATCTTCTCACATGCATTTAATGTGAATTGTATACTCACCTCAAACTACTTAGAAGCAACTTGTTATTCCATGAAGTCTGAGTAAAAACGAGGCCTCAGAGGAGATCTGTGTTCTCTGTTGACTTGGTCACACAGTTATGAAAATATAAAAGTAGTGTTTTCACTAAGAAAAGAAGGACAAGCTTGGTATTAGGCTTGGTGTAGAAACAAGCATTACCACTTAAATTTTAGCTAGTTTCCCTCTTTTGTTTATATCAACTATATGATATTTATTAAAATTATCATTCCTTCCCACATTGGAATGAAAAGATCTGTTATCAGCACTACCTTTCACTAGTGTAAACACAGAGTTAAAACCTAATCTGTAGTCCATGAAGGTCAGCAAACTTTTTCGTTTTGCCTTCAGTAGACAGCCAGTCAGGCTTACTGTTGTCCTAAAGATAGGCATCAATTATAGCAGCTCCTTTCTTTCCCTCTCTGTGATTGTTATAAACTTCCCAGGACAGGTCCACTGTTCCTTCCTCTGTCAGGCAGCATTCAGGAGTCCAGACTTTTCATGTACGTTGTAAATAGTATCATAACAAAAAAAAATTGGTTTTACATAGCTATCTCAGAATGCCACCCTGCAAAGAGGCGTGTTGGTGATGCGCCACGGGGAAAGAGTTGACCAGGTCTTTGGCAAATCTTGGCTTCAACAGTGCTTCACTGCAGATGGTGAGTAAGATAACGGGAGGATCTTAGCAAATCAGAACCAAAATCAATTAACCCCAGTAACGGATACAAGAGATTCAATCTCCTATGTGTAAATGTAAATACCGACACAAAAGAGTGAGTAATGTTGCAACTCAGACACAGAACTGCACTGTTTTATCCTGTATGCAACTAGTTCATAATGTCCTAAAGTCCTGCATGTTTATGCTGGATTGTCTCTTCAGAAGAAGCAAAGTTCTTGTGATACTGACAGATGTGCGTCTTGCTGATGGGTGTACAAATCACAAAATCTCTACCACTTGCTGCACAAGGTGGTAGTCATCAGATCCCTCCACCTCTCCACGTTTGAGTCAGAATCGTAGTCTGTTAATCAATCAATCAATCAATCTTCATCAGTCAAACCTGGGGAAGAACAAACCGTGATGGAAACAAGATGTCAGCACTCACCTAAATTAAAAGCTGAATTTCTTGGCCCTCTCTCTCTCAAAAAAAAAAAAGTGTGCTCTGAGGTGAAAAAAAACGACCCAGAACAGGGAAATATGAGTCAGGAGGAAGGAGGGGAACAAGAAGGTGGGAGTTCAGAAGGGAGAGCTTTATGCTGAAAGTCTCCTTTGTTATGCTGGAGATCTCTTATATTAAGTGTGTGAAATCCACATTAAATAATGAGGGTGGTACCTCTTCTGGCTGCCTAATCAATTCATTGGTTTCATTTTTCTTCAATGGAAATGTTGGGGTTTGTCATTTTGTCAATGGTAAAACAATACTGATAACAAAGTGGATTTTTGTTTCATTTGAAACCCACAAAGCAGTATTCTTATAACTTCCTGTCCTCTTTCTCCTCCTCCCCCATTTGCTCCTTCAGGGCTTACAGAAGCGATGCTGTTCTATTATGACAGGTGATTTCCCAAGCCAGTTTTGTGATCTTAAAATGTGAACCCTTTAAGGCAACAGCAGTCACCAAGTTTTTTTTCATCAGTGGGACACTATGTCTGCAGTACTAAAATAATCCTGTAGGCATCTGGGTTCAGGCATTGTCCCAAAATCCCTCAAACTGCTCAGTTTGCACAATCCCTCAAGCTGTCTCCTTGGCATGGTCTCAGCTGGTGGTAATCTCTCCCACATGGTTTCCAGTGAAGGTCTGGGAAGACCACAGACCAGAATTGGTACCCAGTGGACAGACAGCCTAGGTGTTTGAGGTAGAGGGAAGAGAGACTAGCTCCTTGGGCAGATGTCCTGCTTCATCAGTTCCCTTCGCGGCCAGGGAATTGGCCTTGGCCTGTTTCATTTATATGTTGAGATGTCACTCTGGGCTGAGTTTTCAGAACCAGCCGTCCAATCATCCAGAAGAAATGTTATAATGAAATGCCACCTGTGCATTCAGCTGCTGCCTCCCTTGTGCCATGCCAAAATGTCACACCTCATTGCAGGAAAATACCACAGAGCAGATCTGAACTTCCCTTCCACCCTGCCGAAGCGGAAAGACGGTGTGAAGCATTTTGAATACGATCCTCCTTTATCTTGCTGTGGTATTTTCCAGTCAAGGCTTATAGGTAAGCTGGATAATATCCTACTGCAAAAGCTCATACTTGCAGTAGAAAAACTTCCTAGAGCACTCGTTGTGGTAACACTTCTCTATGGGCAAGCACTGCAAGATATTTTTAAACAGTAGAGAGTAGGGAGGGTTGTTCATCTCTGAGATCCATTTTGCCAGTTTCTGGCAAAGGAAGTCAAAAGAAAGAAGCTGCAACAAGACCTGTGCCCCACTGCGTGTCTGCAAGGGACTAATGTCTTACGCAGTTGTTACTAACTAGGCAGCGAGGAGCCAAAAGGCTGTCCGAAGGAAGCAGCTTCATGTTCAGCAGAGTGTGGTCACATCAACACAGGTACCTGACAGCTGGGTAGTATGGGTTAGTCCGCCTCATTTCACCAGATGAAATTATTTCTGCTCCCTGAGCAAGTGTGCCTGACTGTGACAATGCAAGTCTGGTGCAAATGCTTGCCTCTGGTGATTCAAATATATGGAGACAGCCAAATACCTAACTGCTGTTTGCAGATTTGGAGTGAATCTCTGGTAATTATCTTTCCAACATTCACTTTAAATTTGCTGTTGCTACTGGAATGAGCTTTCTAGTGAGCTCAGTCAGTCAACAGAGTGAAAAAAAATTAACAGAAAGGAGCTGTCAGTGTATTTACACCTAGTGAATGAAACTGAAAAGCTCCAACTCATTTTTTTCAGAAAGTATTTTGCAGTAATTTCTCATCTATTGCAATTTATATAATAGCAACTCACTTTGCTGTTCTTGTCCAGGGGAAGCTCTGCTGGACCAGGAGGCGACAGTCAGCTACGTGTACTCATCACCTGCTCTATGCTGCATACAGACTGCTCAACATGTACTGCAAGGTAAGGCAGCAAAATCGGCCAGGTGCTTTTGCCATGGTGAAAATGCTTTTGTCAAACTTCCGTGAAATCTCTGAGATGAGTGATTAAGAAGATGTGCAACTTTGTGGTTATTTCTTGTTCTTTTTAAGCAGAGAAGATAAGGTGGTTTTGTCTATCTGGTAATACAGGCAGTAATAAGACTGCCATCATGTGTATGGTCTGCAGAGTGTGATCTCATTAACTCTAGCCCTCAGTAGGTAAAACAGAATCTACGGTTATGTGAAAGAGTATATGAAAGAGATGAATTCAGGCTGAATTCATCATTAGTAGCTGCTCAGCAAATCACCACTGCCACCTCTTCCAGAAAATAAACCGAGCCAAACAGCAGATGTTTTCGGTGCTCTATTTATGTGAATCAGGGAAGATAACATTCCCCCCAAAACATTTGCCTTTGCAAGCCAAACTGTTTGAATTCCTTCGTATTGCAGAGCCTCTTTCCTTCTCTCTGACAGGTCTGTCAGAGGTTCATAGTCCATGACCACATTTACATCAGAATTACCATGGGAGTGCATTTCTTCTGGGGACTAGTGCCACTCAGTAAGCTCTATTGAGAAAAATCAACAAAATAATGTGTCTTTTGACAAGATAATCCCATTTCTAACACTGCAGGACAATTTATTGCCCCACCAAGGAGCACTGAGCAAAATGGTATATAAAAATGTTTAAAATATTTCTTGTCTAAAGTTTATTCAGGTTGAAACATCACTGAGGTCTTTTCTTCTGTTCTCTTCTGTATCTTGCAGATCATCACAAGAGATATAATAACAATAATTCAAGAATTTGTAGTGCCTTAACATTAGTCAAACAAGAATATAATGTTGGCTTCATTTATCAACACAATCATCTTTTGTTCAGCAATAAGTAATTCTTTCACATTAATGAAAACATTACAGAAAACAAGGTAGAATGTGCAGCACGAATGAAACACTCCAGCTGTATCTTTCACTTCTTAATATATATTTCTTGGTTTTGCAGGGCTTAAATTAGATCAAAAAGTCAAAATCAGGGTGGAACCAGGACTCTTTGAATGGACCAAGTGGGAAACAAACACAGGAATTCCTAGCTTCATGACTGTGACAGAAATGGCAGAGGCCTCTTACAAAATAGACACAAGTTACAGGTAATTGCTCTGTAGCTAGCTGTTGAAGTCATATATTTTTTTCCCTTTAAGAGGTATCTCTTAATCTTTTCATTTGTCATAAACCATTATGAACACTGCAAAAAAATGGGTGATTCTGATCAAGTTCAAGTCTGCATGATCTGTTCCCAGAATATGATGTGCTGCCAGCTGTCTTGCACCGAGAGTCAACTTCGTTTGCTGCTCTTAGGAGACATTTGTGTGTGCTTGGGAATGTGTGTGCACGCAGCACACGGGTGCGCTTGAACACAGAGAAACATCCAACACTTGTGTATTGGACCAGACCTGCTTTGGTGTCCCCTTCAGATCTGCTGGCTCAGGCTCATGGTTTGTCACATGCAAGCCTTGCTGTATTAATGGGCCTTAGTGTCAAGTACCAGGAGGCTTGTTTTTACCTTTGGCTCGTGTGAAGCACATTTTAGACATGTGAAGAATAACCCGTCAGGTAAATAACATGCTCGTTTTCAGCAACATAGAAGTGTGACTTTAGCAAAGGTTAGTAAGCCCTTTGTTCAGCATCTGCAGGGCAGCAGCAAGAGGTCTGCCCCATGGCAGAGGGTGAGCCCAGGCTGCGAGGAGTCACAGAGCACAGCTGCACACCTGAAACATTACTCATTTGTATCACTGAAGCAACAGCTACAAGAGAAAAGGAAAGCAAGGGGCCACCTCCATGCACCCCAGTGCAGAGCCACGTAGGGTCTGGGAAGTTAGGTGAGCTAAACATGACCCAGCTGTCCTCCTGGTTTGGGGGCAGGCAGGATAACAGCGTTTCACTACAATTGAAGTTTGTGCCAAATTCGGTCAGGGAGGATGGGGTTTTTTTTTGAGGTGCTCGAAGGTTAATACTTTGCTCAGCGAGGACTTTTGGGGGCCCTCACAATCTGGGAGGTGATACCTTCTCCGAGTGCTTGCAAACCACAGCAGGGCAGGAAATGATAAACCTCCATTTCAACCTAGCTTCTCATTTCAACCTAGCTTCTCATTTCAACCTAGCTCCTCATCTTGCTCACAAACCAGCCCGCTCTGTGTTCGCAGTGCACAGCCAGATCCAGGAAATTACTCAGCTATTAAAAGCGAGGGTCTCTGGGGTTTCCCACATATACATGAAAGGGGGAAAGGAAATTTCTCATGTCTTAATGCATTTCTTACAGCCAAGAAATTGTCTTCACTTGAAATAGCACAAAGGAAGAAAATCCTTCATTTTCTTGGGTCGTAGTGCTTTCTGGTGTGTTTTACCGCCGTCAGACTGTTTTCCGTAGTTTTTTCGGTACAAAATCACTTGACTCAAAAGAAAGTGTGCAAATGCACAGCAGTGAGAAATCCAGAGGGGAAGCTCTACAGCAATGCTAACTACCTCACTAGCAGCCTTCTTGTTGGTAGAAAGAAGGGAACTCTCAAGACAGTGATTTTCCATCTTAGATAGCCCATGTCAGAGTGGGGCAGTTGTTTACAGAAAAAAAAAGAACATCCTGTATTGTATCACAACACATGGCTGTTTGCCAGCCGTAGCTGTGAACACTTCCCATTCCTGGAGAAGACAGATTAAGAGGATAACATGAAAATAGAAAATGTTTGGGGAGGTTTTATTCTGCTGCCAAGAAGTCCTGATCAAGCATCAGCTAAGTGGGTAGATATCAAAAACGGGAGCCTGTTGAAAGGCAGGAAACAGCTGTGGTCCTGCTGCCTATTTTGCCTGTACTAGAGCACTGGGAAGGCTGTCAGGGCCTCCCATCATCAGATGTTTGGTGTTTCCAGCTGCTTATCCTTGGCACTACCAGCCACCACTTATGAGGGCCCTGCAGGCTCTTCCTCACTGCCACCAGGATGGGGCAGCTCGCAGTCCTTCTCCCAGGGCTGGACAGAGCTGGTGTTCGGAAAGCTGCTGCAGAGGCTTGGGATAGGTCTGTGCAGGGTGCATGGCCGTGGGGCTGCGCTGATTCACAGCAGTCTGAAGATCTGGCTCTTAAACCTTTTTTATTCAATGCCTGGAGACTCTTGGCATATAAAAGAAAGAAGAAAACCTGATCTCGGCACAAAAAGTGGTGCATTGTGATTAACGTCCATGGAAACATTCTTTTTAACTCTAGGAGTTAAAGTCTTTCCTACCTATATGTTCAGCTAATGCAGATATGCCTCATTTGTTGTTGATTTTGATTTGATTTCTTTATTAAGGAGAGTAACACTGAGGCACCACATCTTGAAAGCATTGACATCATCAGTGTCCCTTCTTGGTTTGAACTTAAGCTGGGTGGCTTTGCAAGTCTGCAGTCCATAGCTGGGCAGTGGTCCTTGTCAACACCATTGATCAAACCTTAATCTTTTCTTAGGCATGAATCTTACTTTAAATAATCTCCACTGTCAACTACAAGTTATATTAAACCATAGTTTTCCCCGCATCTGGTGCTTTATGAGCTATGAGATTTAGCTATAAAACTTAATGGAAATTACTGTGGGGGAAGCTAATGCTCCATGCAAGATGAGGTAGCGGCATGTCAGCCAAGTCAGTAGATAAACCTACATCCTTTTAACCAAGTGTCTTCTCTCCAGTGTAGTCATTCAATAGTGCTAACTGTGTCCCAGTACGCATCTAGATTAACATATTTGTGATTTTATTGTCAGGGGTAATTTCCCACTCTCTTCTCTTGTGCCATCGGAAAGTTATGAAGAATATATAAGCAGAAGCTCTGCGGTTATAAAACAGGTCATCACTGCCTGCCCCAGCAAAGGTAATGGTTTCAGATCTCTGTATATTCTGTCAGACACCTCCAGTAACAGGAACTGGCCAAGATTTGCCAACAGAAATACATTTAACATGAGGTGTTAGCATTGAATAGAACTTAAGGTAGACTCTCAGTCCTTGTCCTGGGGTACACTAAATTAAAACACCTGTGAGCTATGGAATAGAAATGAAAAATCAAAATTAAACAGAAGACAGTAGACTCATAAATTACAAGAGTATACTTCTTGCTTGGTCCTTCTGCATTGGGATGCAACTCAGTATAAGATAATATACTTTTCTGGAAAGCTGTCGTTTTCTCTTTTTCTAGTGAATGTTTTCTCTTATTAGCTGATATGCTTATAACATGCCAGATTTTTTCTGACCAGCACAATAGATCTCACCACATTATCAAAGAGGTCTGCAAAGATGAACAGCCCTAAAAGAGCCTCATACCCACCGGGAGATGAGTATGGGGAACCTGACAGTCCAGCAGTCCTCTTACTACTTTTCTTTGCTCTTTCTGGTGTATCAGGTGTCATCCTCATTGTGGGCCACGGCTCTTCCTTGGTGTCTTTCACTCGACCCCTGATAGGGCTCCCTGCCAGAGACAGCAGTGACTTTGTCCAAGCAGTACGAAAGGTAAGAGTCTTTTCTTCAGCAGGAAGCTTTCTTTTTGTTTTATTATACTTTTAATAAAGAGTCTACTTATGCAGTGAGGCATGTGTAACTGCATGCTAACACCAATGGTGTTCAGTTTCTCCTTACAAAGGGAATCTCATGTAGTTTTAGCAAAGCATTGGAGATCAAGAGAAGGATTTTCTCCTGGTGAACAGTATGTGAGTAGCAGCTAAGTCTATGGAGATTTTCATCCAACTCACCTGGAAAGTAAATGCCAGGTAACACTTACAGACAAGAGGCACATTCAGAAATCTCTGCATCTGGAACTAGCCTCCTTCCTTTAGAAACAGAGCTAAGAGCCTTCCCTCCCTTCCCCATGGTGTTGTGAGCATAACCTGCAGCTACATTCAGCAAGTCACTCTTTAAGAAATTGCGGTTTTTTGAGTCACTGTTAAGTTCACAACTTTGGTGCTGAATGAAGGGAAGAAGGGTTTTATCACCTTCACAAGTAGGGCCTGCACTTGAGTCTTGGTCACTAATGCTTTATTTTAATTCTGTTTGTGCATTATCACCAGTGCAGAATTCTTCACCCCAGGTTTTCTTACCATCTGCCTTGGTATGACCAACCAGAGATATATTTTTACTGCCAGTGTTGATGCATAAGGAGGAGTGAATATTATCAAATTCAAGTATGAATGTAGGATGGCGACACAAGTTCATCTTTCAACCCACAGGCCTTCAGTCTGTTTTCAGTTCATTTCAGAAGTGGCAAAATGTCCTGGTCTCTACTCCAAAAATAGTTTCAGGGTCTGCTCTCTTCTGTAGCAAAGCCCCCTCTTTTGTGTCAAAGCAATGACCCTCCTAGTAACTCTGCTGGTGACTTCCTTCCTAGATCCCTTTGCTGGGCATGTGTTTCTGTGAAGAGCTGAAAGAGGAGAACAAATGGCACATGGTCAACCCACCAGTGAAGACGTTAACTCATGGAGCAAATGCATCATTTAACTGGAGAAATAGTATTGTGGAAGATTAAAAGGCCAGCTCTGCCTTTGCAATTGTCGAACATGAGCCAAAGACAGGCTATGGGCCAGCACAGTCCAGTGATTCATCCAGAAGACTTACAGAGGCTGGGAATTGCCCTCTCTAAGTTGTCAAAGCACAGAAAAACACTTCTGAGTTTGGTGCCTGAGTTTTGTTTGAAGGAACCTAGGGTACTGGCATGTAAGTGAGAAATAACTCTTCTTGTGATGAAGAAAGTACCTTTTAACCTTTTCTAAGAGTAGCAACATTTAATAAACACGTAACTACCTGATTATAAATTCCACTGCTAACAGCACTGACATAGACAATGTTGCATTTTCCAAGACCAAAATACATCCAGTAAAAACTGCTTTTTTTCTTGCACTTGGATATTTTTAGAGAAGCAGAGGAACTGGGACTGAAAAAAAAGTCACATCCTGCCCGAAGAGGCGACCAGCTCTACCTAAAGCCACTGGATTTCCTGTTCACTCTGTCAGTTCTGCAAAAGCAAATACCACACTGACTATTTATTTACCTCTTCTACAGAGGGGATCCATTTTCTAACACAGTAGCTCCCGATTCAGCGATTACTGAGTGATACATATTTCATAAGGGAGTACATCATTCTTTTTTCAGGGAGACTGAACTATTGCTTTACTGTTGCTGGAACAAAGAAAGACATCCTGTGGTACTGTACCGGTGACAAAACCATGACGTGAGCAACTCTGCCCACTGAGCATTTCCAGAGATGGCACTCACAGGACAACAGCTTTGCTTTGTGCTATTCCATGCCAAATTGTATAAATGGTGACACACTGACCAAATGGCTCGTTCAAAAACTCTCTGTAGCTCTTCTCTTGGTAATTTGTTTAATTAAGGGAATGTAGCCCTAAAATTTGATGCAAAAACAGGAACATGCCTTTCCACAGTCTTCTCCTTTCTAATTTTCCTTTCCAATTATCCTCTCAGGTATCTACCTCTGGGAAACCACAAGAGTTTCTTTCAAAGATGGAAAAAGCTGAGATTTCTCTTTCGCTGTTAGCATGACTAAAACCATTTTCATTTTCACTATTCATCTCCCTGCTCCTTCTTGACATATCTCTGCATGCATGCTGTTAGCCACCTGGGCATGCGGTAGAACTCATCCAACATTTGGGCTTTGGGGCTAAGAGATATCTGACAAGCACCCTTATCTGTTAGTGTGGAGATTTCATATCTCAGTCTTGCTCCTGAAATGATTGATTTTGACTTTCCAGCTCTGGTGAAGCTGCTTGAGCTTTGCTGACAGCACTGTAATTTTAAACTGAAAATCAAAGGTTCCAGGGCCAAGACAGGAGCTCTTTAGTTAGCAAGCAATGCAAGGAAGGTATAGAATTGCATCACCGGTTGCAGCTCAGGTGTACGAGATGGAGGGCTACAGATGCATCCCCAGTAAAATGTAAAATGCCCAAGTGCCATCACAGCCTCTTTTTGCTCCAGGGGAGCTGGACACCACTGCAGCGCTGAGAAGATTGTGACTGGGTTACTTCACACCTTGCCCCATCACAAACTTGGTGTCAGCTGAGAGGGGTGGGTGTGGTGAGAGGTGATTTTACACTGAGCCCCAAAGGTAGTGACAAGGCTCCTCTGTGGTCTTCAGGGAGGGATGTGGGTAAGCTTGCGAGGTATGGAGTTGGCACTAACCGACAAGAAAGAGAAAAAGGAAACTTCCTTCAGGAATACGAGTCTTCAAAGTCACTTAAAAGACTGGTCATTTTTAAAGAATTAGTGACATAAAATATCAAGCGCTTTCATGAGAAACTTTCCTCTGTCTTTTGAGAAACAATGTGAACGCTCTTGCATATTAATCCCAGATTGTGCTGCAGATATGATTGGGTTAAGAATCAGGATATTCTTTTAAAATACCAAAATGCAATACCAAATGACATCTCTCCCTTCACCCGGTGGCATCAGAATTATTGTCAGGGTGGGTCTACTGTGAAAAAATAACCTGTAAGAAAAGCATCAACTCCTTTCTTTGAACTGCTTTCCTATGCTGCTGTCATTGAGTACAACACGGCAACAAGACACACCTCTCTCTGCTTTTCACTCCTTTTGGTCTGAAGAAATAATGTAACTAAAAGCCAGTTTATAGCACTTTAATCCTGTTATTGTCCATCAAGTTCCTATCCAAAACAAGTGTATGCAGGCTGCCCCAGTGGCAGGTGTCGAGAAGGGAGAAGAACACAGCTGGGGGAAGTGCCTTCTGCAGCTTAGGGGTATGTGGAGGAAATTCAACCAGCTTATCCAATCTCGGCATGTAAGCAAAAGGCTCATAGAGCATGAACAACACTATTTGCAAATTAAATATGCTTAATAGGCACATTGTTAAGACACTTGAATCAAAATTCCAGTATGCTTTTTTTTTAATTTATTTTCAATACCAATGCACTCCAATGAATTTAACTTCAGTGAATGCAATGAATTAAACCTCAGAGCATGGGGGAAAGAGAGTTTGAGGTCTTAAATATTTCTCTCGTTGTGATTTCTAATTCAGACAGTGCTGAGCAGCTGAGGATAAATGCTTAGTTGCAAAATACTTTCTTTTACTTATAAATATTTCTCTATTTCTACCGTCCAAATCAATCGAATAGAAAGAATAAGCAGCAGAAACAGCAAGCCATGGAAACTGTATCTCAATCTTAATAATAAAGGGGTAAGGACAAGCTCTGCTATTCACAAGGACCCTGCTTTTGGTTTCCCTGGGTCCTGTATAAGCACAGGTTCACCTCCAAAAAGCACTTTTTAAGATCAGAGCTGAAATTATATCTTTAATATACAAGGGTTCTTAATTGTAAAATCTAGTGTTTAGAGGAGAGAGAGAGAATTTCTAATGTGTTGTGCTCATAATATAAAACTAATCACTGAACACAGGTGAAAGGAAGAAAATGTCCTTGGAAGCTTCAAAGTTACTTTTGTAGTAAACAAAGAAATAGGAAATTCCTTTCAGGTTTCTTGATTTTTTAATGCAGCTTCAAAAAATAGATGCTGCTTTACTCTGTTGTGATTTTTTTTAATTAGACCTATTGCATTACAAAGTTATGTACTTTAATAGATGCTTGTAGTACTATCCATAGAATCTGAATGTTTTGCTTCTGTCTTAAAACTTGAAAATATACATTCTTTTGATAAAGACCTAGAAGGAAGTTAATCTGTGGTGACACCTTGTGGGAAAACACAACCTCAGATTTACATGACTAAATAAGATCTGATGTGATTAAGGGACAGGGAGGAGGGGTAGCATTTTTTTCAAACAAGAATGCTCCTTCCATACACTTTAAAAGGATAATAAAAATAGAATAATAATAGATAATAGAATATAGACATTTATAATAATGTTTGGGACTACTTTTACGCATAATTGCTTGGGGAGACACTTGAGTTCAGTTCTTTTGAAAAGCAAAATAAAAAAATGCTATGAATGTTTTGTTCCTGATTTTCCCAAAGCTTTTAGCTCGTGCCAGCATTCATACTGGTGCAAGGCGAATGTGCAGTTCTTCTGACTCAGAACAGTAGTTATTTCTAGTCATGTTGCACAATTTTAAATCATCAGTCAAGGAGTAAAGCAGTTGAGCAGACTTTTTTACTGTCTCCTGAGAACTTTGTTATTGAAATGCTCCGAAACAAAAGGAGATTTTTTGAAAAGACCGTATGCGGCTGTTTCTTGTGAGTTCGGAAGAAGGTATAGGTCTGATCTTGATCTTTTAGTGCTTTCTTTAAAGAGAGATTAAAAATTAAAATTTTCATGACACTTTGAACTCATGAACAGCATGAAAGCTTTGAAGAAATGAAATATTGTACTATGGGGAATAGGAAGGAGTGAGTGAATCATTGAATTTTACAGTCCAGTTTTTTGTGGAGATGACAAAGGGTCTGGAGTGCACTCCAGGGCTCTTGATTCTAATACCTAGTTAGAAGAAAAACTTGGAGAAAAACTGTACAAAACCTTCAAATGAGATGTCTCTGAGCTTCCTGGGTTCTCAGGGAGGATACGAAGGAGGCAGCATCTCCTACCTCTACAGATGCAAAGAACAAAAACAAAACCAGATGTTAAAGGCATTTAACCTGATCCACCTGAAAGTGCCTCCTTAATGGAACTATTTGTGTAATTAAGTGCTTCAGAAATCAGGGCCTAAATCTGTAGCATCTTGGTGTTCAGATACTGCTGGGGATGGGGGGCAGGGAGCAAATAGAGAGAGGTGCTACTTATATACATATGCTTTTTAATTCACAGTAGGAATTTCTGTTGCAAATCTGTTTATAAAAATTCATTAATCCAACCTTGACAGAACACTCTTAAAATGCAATTATCTTATTTCTGTCTTTTAAAGCTCAGTTGTCCCTGAATTGATCTGATTACTAAGATACCATTTCCCAGATGTTCTGCCAGGTTTCTTTTGCCACGCATGTTCTAGAAAGCTGGATAAATAACACACAGAAGGAAAAAACTCTATGTGTAATATAACCTATTATCTAGTACAACTTATTCAAAAGAATCTTGCCCAAGCATCACTCTTTATACAAAACAGCAAGCTAGATGCATTTAAGAAGTGGAGTTTTGTGGTCTCACAGAACTGGTGCCAGGAAGTTGTTAATTTACCACACACTGTGGTATTCTGTTTAAAGTAATCTGGTACATCACTGTACTTGAGGATGATTCAGAAACTGCTCCAGCACATGAGAATAATTGTGCTGTTAAAAAAAAACCCAACTCTAAAGAGTCATTTGTAGAGATATCCCAGACAGTATGACACTGTGATCAGCAATAAAAGCTGAAGGAAGAAGGATTTTTACGATTGTCTCCCTCATCCTATTGCATGGGGCTTAGCTGCCTGCTGGGGTTAAACCATGACAGGTACATACATGAGGGAGTTACTGAATCAATTATAAAAGCAATTTCATGTCTTCTTAATCTATTTTCTTCCTCTAACCCTTGAATTCTGACGTGATTTCTAATTTGGTAAAAGTCCCCAGGCTGAACATGTTTGAAAAGTACACAGCCATTTTAAAACAACCTACCTTACACTATATAACAAATTTATTTGCCTTTGAAAGGGGCAAAAAAAATAAAACGTGGCCTGGTGGAACTCTTCCAGCACAAATTTCCTAGAAAAGAGGAACAATTCATGTTCCACTGCATGTGGAGTCCTTCTAGGAGAGAAAAGGCCCCTCTAGTGCAAGATTTCCCTTCTGCAGTCCCTCAAACTTGCAGGAAGCGAGAACTCATAAAATTTGACAGAAGGGATATTTTCTACATCTTCCACACACAGAACATAGTGGTCTGGAAAATGGCATGAATTTCTTCAGCATGAAGTGGATGAAAGAGAGGAAGGCTTGTTTCATGCAACAGCTCAAACAGGTCTTTGTTTCCTTATCATCTGTGAATGTAAAATGGACCTCTCTCTGAAAGTGTTTAAAACATTTGCATCTTCAGGTGGAAATAGATGCACTCCAAGACCTTCTTAGTATGAGAAGAATTTGAGAAGCCCAGATGGCTCCTTTAGCTGCAACAAACCCTTGGGGAACAAGTAGCTCTGCAAGTCAGATGGGACAGGGTCTCCACATGTTTTTCTAAGACATGTGGAGCATAGATACTCGCATTTTTCATATACAGCTTTATGTGTGGGAGAGAATTTCCTGGCTCTTATCCTCAAACTCACCATGTTTTATTTGTCATTAATACACTAAGGTCAAGTTAGAAGGCGCTGCAAACAACCTACTGATCTACTGAAAAATATCTCTGCTCATGGCAGGGGAGCTGGACTACAAGATCTTTAAAGGTCTCTTCTAACCCAAACCATTCTATGATTCTAAGGCAAGAAGCTGGGCAGTTAAGCCAATATTAGATACTTAAGTTTAAATGGTCTAATATTTTTAAGTATAGCAACTTTGGAGTACACTTTGGACACCAGAGTAATAACCTATGGATGAAAAGTTGGAGGGAAAGCTTCAAAGCCTTAAGTTCAACCTCATATACTTCCATTCAGTAAATGTTTGTTGGTTTTTTTTACTTTATTTAGGAAGAGGTCTGAAGAATGACTGCTTTAATGCTGTCTAAAATGGTCTCTTCATTATTGAAAAGAGGCAGAAGGGTGATAGAGTCTTAGCATACCTTTGTGCAACAAGTTTTGGCACAAGTTCCTCCCTCTCCAAGACAGGGTTGCAGAAACTACTGTTTACTAGTTTTCAGATTATAGTTGAAGTATTTCTGGAAAACACAGTGAAATTAAATGTCTCCTCTGACAAAAGCACCAGTGGCTTCCAAAAGGAGCAAGACGTCTTCTTGGAAGCACTTTTTAGCACATTAGAGTCTTCTAGATGTTCCTACCTGTTCTTGATTGTACTCCAGACAGGATGTACTTTTTGCAGGTACACCACTGGAGGTCACTCATGTACTAATAAACAGACAGTACTGGCTGCTGCAGGATAGAAGGCAATATCAAACACTGTGCGAACATTTCTCAATTTTACAGTAGAATATAATAAAAGTATCAAGTAAACAAATGATTTTTAAGGCGTTTCTTTTATAAAATATTAGTGAGCAAAGTTTGCTTTGATCTAGCTGCATTAAAAATGGAAAGGCAGCACTTCTCTGCCAAATAAAGCAAAAAGAGGAAAAGATAACCACCTTTAAAAATGCTTGCTGAAGTCACAATCGGTGTGACAAAAAATTACAAACAAAATGACATGCAAGACAGGAGGGTGCTGGAAAATTTTCGCAGCCTGACATTTCTGATAAGAGAAAAATTGCAGGAAGGCATAATACACTGTATTTATATGACTTGTTTCCTCATCTCTATTTTTTTGTTAATCCATTTTCAACCTTTTCAAACTCCTTTGCTGAAATTCTGAGTTGTCAAGAAAAGGAACTTGTTAAAACGTTTCCCCTTTTGCCCCTAAACTAAAAATTCTGTGGGTCTTTTTTCAGCAATATCAGTACAACATCTCTTACCCCAGCTGGGTCAAAGCCAGTTACTTTATTCACCTGCAGAAGAGGAGAAAAAGATCTATCTGTGGCACTTAGTGCTTGTACAATACTTTGTGCAGCTCTGCATTGCTCCGTACTTTTAATTTACTATTAATATAATGCCATTTGATTCTGGTAGCTTCTAGGAGAGTTCTGCAGCTGCTCTCTCCTGCTATCTGCTTCCTGATTGACAGGTTCTTGATTTAAAAGGAGGTGCATGTTTAGTAGTTAACTACCTGCTAATTAGGAGGTGGTGGACTGTTTCTTGTCTGCTGTGTGAGGATGCTTGTTCAGCTGGGAGGTGGGAATACAGCAAGCAGAGTTTTTGGTAATTTGTATGGGTGTTAGAGAAAGGCAGAAACTCTTCTCCAAACAGTGCAAAACTGTGCAACACCAATGTTGATGAGCTACTGGGCCTGATTTGCAGGACCAGTGAAGGAAGTATCCTCGACACATCAGTGCTGACAGTCTAGACATGGCCTGGGTAAGATTTTGTGCCTGTGGCTCTAATGGTCCTGTGGGTGATGAGTTACTCTCCTGTGAGAGGTATGTAGCAGCCCAAGTGCTGTGTGTCTAAGGATTTGCAGAAGGAGGTGTGCAAACTGTTCACTATTAAGGAGGGTAAATGGAATATCGGCAGGGCCTCCACAGAGCTGAGAGCCTGAGCCTCAAGTGGAAGGATGTTTAGGGGCTGTGCTACATGGAACACTGGATGGGGACTACCCTGAAAGAAATTGCTAAGGTTTATGATTTTTGGTGGCAGGAAAATGTTCCTCCTCCCTGTTGAGACCTGAATGGAGAGTTGGTATTGAGCCCTAAAAGCCATGGGAGGGGTACAGATGCTGCTAAGGAACATTTCAGATCCAGCTATGCCCAGCTTGAACATCCACAGCAAGTGGTAGCAGTTGGAGATGCCCTTCTGAAAGGAGTAAAGAAACCTGTCTGCTCACCAGACATGCTGTCCTGGGAGGCTTGCTGTTTGGTAGATGTCCAGATACTGGGTGTTGTAGAGAGACGGCCAAAGTTCATGTGGCCCCATGACTGTTACTCCTCATGGCTCATCAGTCTGACCATCAGTGATGCTGTTGAGGGACACTTGGAGCAAAACAAGAGTAACTGCCGGACTCTGGATGGCAAAGGACATGGAAACCCATAGGATGTCCTCTTGATTCTCCATGGGAAAAGGTCAGGTAGGAGGGGACACAAACCTGAGAGGTAACAACTGGGCACATGGCTGCTGCCTTAGGTAGTTTTGGCTTTCATCACCATAGGTCCTCGTGGAGGAACAAGTAAATCTAACAAAGTGGAGTAAGAGTATCTTTGCCAACAGGTTTGCAAAAAAGGGGAAGAGAGACTTAAATTTTATACCTTGCAGCATGGTGATAACTGTATACAGTAAGGAATGAGGTTTGGGGGTGGTAAGTAAATAGGGCAGGGTGATGGGAGCAAGATACTCCTTGGGAAAGACAAAACAAGTCAAAAGGGAGCCTACCATAAATATATGTACACAAATGGATGCAGTGGGAAACAAAAAGGAGGAACTAGGAACCGCTTTGTGTGCAGATGCAAAACTGAAACATGGTGGGACAGCTCACGTAACTGAAGCTCTTCAATGAATGAAGGACTCATTAGTAAAGACAGAAAGAGAAAATGAGGAGAGTTTTCCTCCATGTGAAGAAGCATCTTGAATGCATGGAGCTCTTCAATACTATGGACAACATGCTGGTTGTGCGCTTGCGGATCAGTGAGGGTATTAAGTGTGGCATAGTGTTGGGAATTTGCTACAGATCCACTTCCTCACTCTGATCCTTTGAAAGTCTCCTTTAAACAGCTTAAGAAAGGCTGCACAGTAAACAAGAAATTTGTGTCTGAGCTGCAACATACACATACAAAAAAGTAGTATACAGAAAGTGGAAGCAGAAACACTGCAAAGGAAGAACTTAAAAACACTGCACAGGAAAGCAAAACTCACTTTGAGTTCTAACTGGCAAGGGCAGATTTACGGCAACAAGAAGAGCTTCTACAGTTACACGAACAATAAAAAATAAACAAGGGAAATGTAGGCCTGTAACTGTTGGTCTAATGACAGGGGGTAGAAACAGAGCTGGAAAGCCCAGTGCTGCCTTTGTCTTCACAAGCAAGAGCCCCATGTTTCTGTGCCCGGAGGCAAGGTTTGAGGAAGAGAAGAACTATCAGTTGTGGGAGAAGATTGAGATTGTTTCTGCAAATTTGTGAGGACACAGTTTCATGAATTCAGAGTAATCCTGTACTGAATTCAACAACAGGCTACCTGCTACATGGATTAAAAAAAGTTGTTGTGGGACTGCACTCTCTGAGATCATATGAGTTTCAGATACATATTCCAGACAGAATAGTGACATAAATGTTTATTCAAAGTACCTTAACTCAGTTTTTATGAAAAAAAATATTGCAGGTTTTTTACCATAACAAATTATTTACTCTGAAATACCCTCTCTTTTTTGGCTTTGTCTTTAGCTGTATGCAATTACTCTGCTTCTTTTGATTCATCCTTCTTATCTTCTAAACTAGTAGTTCCTGTGAAGGCAAAGGAAAGACAAGACATAGAGATGCATTTTATTGTAAAATACTGGAAAGTAACCCTAGTAACCTAAAACATAATTCTAGGGCTATGATTTCTAACCCCTTCCTCCTTCCCCAGTGCCTTTCACTGCCAATACTTGAATGTAACAGTTACACATTGTTTGTCAGCTGTCAGGCAGATTTGGTACACACATATTGAGTGCCAGCCAGCACATATGTAACTTTGGAATAGCCAAGGAATGTCTCCTATTTAGACAATATCATAAGTAATGTGGAGCAAGAAGGATGGAGTTCTTGTGTGGAAAAAAAAAATGATGGTAATGGGACAGAGAATATAAGGCTGCAAGAAAACATACTCTATTACATCTGCTCTTCACAGTATGCATATTTTCTTCAAATCATTTCCTCTTACTATCATTTAATCTTGCTAAACATAAAGATAGGGGGAACAATATGTTGCCTAATTAATTATGGATATAGATCTGTGATGAAAAATGTATAAAATCATCCAACTCTGATTCTAGAAATTAAGAGTTGGAAGGAACTTTGAGAACATCTACCATGTTTCTATGTTTTCAAGCACTGGTATCTGCATCTCTGCTTTCTCTGACAGACAGTTGGGTCCATTTGTTCTTTAAAAAAAACTACAAAAAACATGGGGATATCAAAACTGCTTCACTGTAGTAGTCCAGAGAATTTATTAGAATGAAGTTCAGTCGAAATGGTTATTAGAGTCCAAGAAACTTTGAGTCAAAGTAGGCTCAATGAACTTTTGCCAAATCCAAAGCAGAGCTATGCAGGAAACCTGCTGAGAATTCTACTGGATCTAATCCAAGCCCAGGAACCCTGTATGATATTGGTCCTACACACCAGAGCAGCTAGCTGGCTCATCTGACCTGAAGCACAAGAGCACCTTTAGAGGAGATGAGTAAAAAATAAGAGTAAATGAACAAAAATTCCAAGCGCTAACCTAAATGCTTAATGCTAATTTTCATGTGGTTTAATAGTCTTTCTTGTCCCGACGAATAGTGCTTTGTTTTGATTTATTGTAAAATGGACTGATTAAAAATGGATACATTTATCATATGTTTTCATACATCAGATATGTAAGCTTGTAAATGTTAGCACTTAACAAATACAAACAACACAATTGGGTGGAGGCCTCTAGGCTACATATGAGTAAACATGGATGCATCTTTTTGTTGCTTCTTAGTAATTTTGTATTTAAAATAGGTTTCTGAACTGCCTGGAAGAAAACCTGAGCATCTGAATTCCAAAATTCTTAGGTTTGTAGGAGGAACAAATCAACCAGATACTGTTCAAACCATAATGCATGACAATATCTAAAATCTGTTTCTTCAGATTTCTTTTGCCTGCTTTTTAACTTCAGTTGAGAGAATAAGAATACACGATCCCACTCATGAGAAAAAAGCGCAGTGCTCAAAACCCCCTGAATTTCCCAGGGTCTAAAACCTTCTCTCTCATTTTTGTACAAGAGAAAAAAAGAAAAAAAACCAAACAAACAAGTCTGCAAATGCAATCACTTACAAACTCAGCTCCGCAAGCGCTGTCAACTGTACATGCATAGATTATGCTGCACAGAAGTGTCAGCTCTGATTTGTACTGTTAACAGTGTATCAACTTGACTACTCAAAACTAGTTTTCATCTACAGAGGACTGCCCCCTCATGAAAGGTAGAGATTCTCATGGTCTCTTTAACTTGATAATGGACCTCTTAGCATCAGCATGACTTCAGTTGATTGACATACGTCATTTCAAACCCTGATTGCTAATTGAATAATGAGCGCGCATGCCCCATTCCTCACCTTGATCTTCATGATCTTTGTTTTCTTCTTCTTCTCTGCTTCCCTTATCTTCCTCTCCTGCATCCTGTCCTGGGCTAACAACTTCACTGGATATTTCTTGAAGAGAAGGCTCATCATCCTTACCCTCAGCAGACTCATCAGCGACTGAAATATGAGAAATTAGAAATACCAAAGGAAATTAATGTTCTAAATTTGCACTCAACCATTGTTTCCATGAAGCAGTAGCTAACAGCTCCTACTGAATTCTGCAGTTTTTACTCACATGAGAAATCCCACAAAATCTTCTGTAACTCTTTGTAATCAAGTTTGTATAACAGGCCATAATACAGACTAAAATCATTCACAGGCTTCCTGAAACAGTTCTATCTCATTATGCCATGTAAGACAAACCAGACAAGTTTATATTTCTCAGTTTATGAACAGACTTGAAAGTTCCTAATATTCAATATCTGTTAAAATATATAAAATAAAAAAATATAATAATAATAATACATTAACAAAACAAAAAAATCCCCAACAAACCAAACCCCAAACAACTTCTCACATCACTTGATATTAAACCTGAGAAATGCAGTTTCAGGGAATAGCCAAAGCATGGAGTTTCCAGCTATCCAGTAGAACAAACCTGCAATTGATGGTATTTTCTCCTCTTCTGCTACTGCTGCTGCTGCTTTTTCTTCCTCTGCTTCTACTGCTGCTGCTGCTGCTGCTTCTTCCACTGCTTCTGCTGCTGTCACTGCCTCTAGTGAAGCTTCTCTGGGAGAAGGTGGATTTTCCCCATGAGGAGTCCAGAGAGTTAATTTGGTAATTTCAGATGCTTTCCATTTTGGTTCAACAAGTAATGAGGATTCCTCCTCTTCTTCTCCTTCTCCTTTATCCTAGAAGACAACTTGTGAAATCCAGCATCTCGTTTTACAGGTATTAAAGAAATAACTAAGATGATTGTTTTGTGTACTAAAACCTCTTTATCTGGGCTCAAACTGGCAATGACATGGCCTTTTAAAGTATTTATAGGTGAGGGAACTTCAGCAGCCACAAATCTTGGAAGAGAACTACGCTTTGAACCTTGATGAAGTCACTTGACTATTACTAATACTCAGTGATTGCCAGCTTGCTTTCTTTAAGGTAATATTTTGTCTCTCTTTTAAACAGAACGGCTGTGAGAGGCCTATCAACGATGTCTCCCCTTCTGTGCCTACCTACAGTATAACAGTGGCAAATAAAACCTGATGCTCTATCCGGTAGATGTTACACTGTCTATCTCACACAGGGACAGAGTGGTAAAGTAGCTCTTTCTGCCTCAATCTTTGTTTAGAGAAGACCTTGGAAAAGATTTAGGAAGCAGTAAGGTACTGCACAACGGTTATGGTTTTGAAATGTGAAGATTTTTTTTTATATTTAAAATATCATGTTTTATTTTATTCAAATATGAAAGAGTCTTACTAACGGAATCATTACCTGCATTGCAAACTTTTTTTTTTTTTTTCGAATGAGTCTTGCAATTTTGTCAACTAAATCAGAGGCAAAATGTGATGTTATTTTTTGTGACAGCACTATCTTTTGCTTTACATAGTCCCTACAGCATTCACAAGAAGACATTGTTCCTGAGCGTAATGATTTTCAGAAGCCCAATGTTTAACCTTAGGTTCTAACTCATGTTTAAACTCTCACACCAATGGCCTAATATTCCAAAGCCAGCACATCCAACAATGTCCAACTGAACTGAGGACACTAGATATACACCGCTTTGGATGCTCATACGAATTTGGTACTTAATTTGAGAATTTCTTGCTTTTGGCCAAAAAAAAGCAAAACATTTTCTATGTTTTGCAAATCTCTATCAGTAAGGATAGAAATTTATTATTATTTTGTCCTTGCCTTAAGAAACAATTGCTGTATTGGAGAATTTACAGTGTGTAATGGGAACTAATGTGCCAGACAATTGAAATAGCAAACTCTAAGCTAAACTTTGACATATTTTCTTTAAATCAAAACAGTAATACTAAGATATATTTCTTATTTCTATAGCTGTTTGGCAGCATATTAATCAAAGACATTTCACAACATTCACGCATGGAGGACAACGAAAAACAGGCTCTGATCCCAGCTGCTTCCTATAATTATTAGGGGTTGTGTATACTGAACTCCTAGCAGGATCAAGACAACAATGGGACATATTTCCAAAGCACAAATCTGCTTGAAATTACCATTCGCAAATATAGCATCAAGCAATTCAGAAATATAAGACAAAATATTTTTCATTGTCTTCTGGTGTTCAGAACAAAGTGGAATACAGGCTAAACATACAGCCAAATATCTCCACATTCTTCTGTGAGTTGAAACTTTGAATGTTTTGGGCATGTCCTGATTCTTCTAATCGTTACACAGAAAGGACTCCTATCTGCAAGTAGTGCAAAAATCATACCTCATGCTTATCAAAGCTTACACAGTAGAGAAGTTAAAGAAAAGAGCAAAATGAAACTTCATTTACTTCTTAAGAGTGTGTGGGTTTCCGCCTTTTTTTTAGTTAGAACTACTTTAACATCAATATCTATAAGGCATTTTATAGATTACTCAACAGTAGATACGATTTACTGAGTTGTCTGATATTCAGTATCATTTTCACCATTTCTTTTACCTGCTCTGATTGTATGTATTCACCATGCTGTTCACAGCCAATATCAAAGATGTATTTGCCATGACCTACAGGCTGCACAAAGGTACAAAAAAATCAGCAGAACTATAGTGTATTCTAAGCATATCAATGCAAAATCTGCTTTACTACAAAATTCATAAAATAGTCAAGAACAATACAGTTTGAAAGCAAAGTTGCAGAGAAACTTGGCATTCTGTCCTACAGATTAATTCAGTTTCATACGTTATGCTTACAGCACAAGGAATACTACAAAAGATCAGGAGTCTAGCTTCTTATTTTAAGGGAAAACAGATCATATTAAGGCAATTCCATGCTAATTGTTTAGATTCATAGAGAGTTTTCCAGCACACTTACATTTCCATTCAAAAACTTGCCCTTAAATCTATGGTTTAGGTGGATAAGTACAGCATCTCCTTCCTGGTTTCCATGTACCCAACCACCAACATATTTAGATCCTGTGTCTTTATAGACATATGTACCTTGCCCATGCCTAAGGAGAAAACAAGAATTTTGCTCTATATTATTGAGTATTAAGAATTTTGGATGTCATTATACTTAAGGTATTAGAGTATCATTTAAGTAGCTGAAATTACTCAAGCCGGACTAAATTGCCAAGGTCATCCAGTAGCACTTATTTGCTGTAATCAGCCACGCATTGAAAATAACCTTTGCATTTTAATGCCATTGGGTGACTTGAAACATCACTGTAAGAACGAAACAAACCTGTTGTGGTTAAACCATTCTCCAGTGTAGGTGTCTCCATTTGCATATGTATACTCTCCATAGCCATGTCTCTGGTCATTCACCCAATCTCCTTTAATGAGACACGATAAAAACAGCAGCTTATTTCATTGTGTGATACAGTGGTCAGTTTGTAAAGACATCATACATGAATTATTAGAGAAGGAAAAGAAAGCTATGATAGTATTGTGATTCCTTACCATTCCTTACACCTTTCCTTACTCTAAGACTTTGCTCTTTTTTCTTCTGTCTGGCCCTCTCCACACATCTATGCAGATGCCTGACCTGCCTTCCATTTTGTCCATCATGGTCTGTCTCCATTATCACTCTCGATTATCATTATGAACACAAGAACCCGTGTAAAATCCTGCTTCCATCTTTAAATTCAGTAACTTATTAGACTTGCATTAGATAATATGACATTTCCACTCAAATAAAAAGAGGGACTACTTTCGCTTGACTCATTTGCTAAAATTACCCTGTCAGTCAGAGGGCATATATGTTGAAAAGAATGCTAGATTATGTATCTTAAGTACTATTCTGTTCAAACTTAGAATTACAAAAAAATTAAACCACAGGTGCAAGTGTTCCCATAAGGCACTACTGGGCCACTCTTTTTTTCTCTCTGCTTCGAGCCCTCCCAATCTAAATGTTCTTTCTGGTCTAGCTTAAAAAGGAGGGGGAGAAATACTGTCACTTGAGGTCTTAACTGATATTCTAAGTGTTTCAGGTACTCTCCTGGAAGAAGGGAAACAATGCAAGTTTCAACATCTTCAAACTTCAGAAGCATCCCAATCCCTCCGTAAGTGCTCTAACCAGTAGACTCTTTTTTCAGGATGGACCTAACAAAGTCTTAAAGTACTTTATATGAAATACATCTGTGGTTCTAATCATCATTCAGAAGTAAACAACTATACTCTCTTCTACCAAAATTGCACTGATTTGTAAAAGATGCTTAATATTTCTCAGGACCTGGAACAATCCACTTGAAAGGAGGATACGATAAGAATAAACTCCTACTAAATAACACACTTGTCACAATAATCAACATAAATCTTCATAAATAAATCCCACGCTTCCCAAAGCTTCTCAAAGCTTGTAGTAAAAAAGGAATAAAAAGAAAATATTTCATAGCAAATTTATCTTCTTAAAATAATACATATTCTCCAATTATCTTCTTGCATTTGGGGGTGGTGGTGATGGTGGAATGTGTCCTTCCCATTACAGAAAACCTTGCAATTGTGTTCAGTGTTTTACCTTCATATTTTGATCCATCTGGATAAAAAAAGATACCCTTGCCATGCTTTTTGTTTTGAAGATACTGTCCGGTGTAGCAAGCACCATTTCTAAATCTGTAGGTCCCCTGAAATATATTTGGTATAGATAAAATATTTGTCAGTTCTCACTCTTGTTTCAATGGAGTTCAGCCCAGAACTGCTGAAAAATAAGCATAACTATTGTTTTCTGTCACTGTCTTACCTGTCCACTTCTGAAACCGTGCTCATATTCTCCATCATATGTATCACCATTGGGTAGACGTGCTCTTCCACGTCCATGTCTCTCACCTTCTGAATTGCGTTCACCATCATACTCCTGATCAAATGTGGGGGAAAAAAAAAAAAAAAAAAAGTTATGAGGGATACATCTGACCGAATCTAACCTCATTAGACAGAGGAAAACAGGTGTTTGCTCAAAGCTGCTCCAATTCGGCTTCGATCAGAGACTGCAGGAGCACCTGGCCAGCAGCTGTACTGCTTATGCAGGCACTTTCACCAGATCCAGAGGTTTTCCTCCCACCCTCTCTTCGTGACACCCTTTGTTTTCAGCCAGTGGAGAAGTTAGGCAGGTCCCAACCTCGCTTCCGAAACTCCCTTTGCTCAGGGAAGAAGTGCCTTAGGCGCTCTTCCAGGCTCTGCACGGCGGGCACGCTAGACCCCGTGACAGGTAACGTTCATTTCTCCTTCCCCCATTTCCCTGTTCCCTTTTCGCTCCCCCATCCCCTGCCCGAGGCGCCCGTCGCCATGAGGCGCTTCCCGCCCCGCTCCTCCCCCAGCGCCCTCGGCGGGGGGCGCTCCCGGCGGGGGCGAGACCCTCGCCGCAGCAGGGGTCGGGGAGAAGGAGCGGAGCCTCCAGCGGCACCCCGACCGCCCCGGCGGACCCCCAAGTCGGCCTCGGCCTCCTCGGTCTCCTCCTCGCTGAGGTCCAACATGGCCGCGGCGTCGCCGTCCCCTTGGTAACCAAGGCGCGCGGGGGAGGGCGGAGCGCGCCGCCGCCGCTCGCTGCCGTGGCAACGCCCGGCGGGGAGCGCGGGGGGCTCGCGCTGCTGTCCCGGGTGCTGAGGGCGACGGGCGGCCCCGCCCCTCACCGCGGCCACCCGGGGCGGGGAGCCCGGAGCGGGGAGTCGGGAGCCTGAAGCGGGGAGTCGGAAGCTCGGAGAGGCGAGCCCGGAGCAGGGAGCCCAGAGCGGGGAGCCCGGAGAGGGGAGCCGGGAGCCCGTCTCGCCGCTGAAGAGAAGCGCCGGCGGGCCGCTCTGTTACCGAGAGCAGAGAGCCCCGCCTGGCCAGGAGATCTCTCGGGCTGCCCGGTGGCTCTCGGCGCGGCAGCCCTGGGAGGCGTGCGGCAACCGTCAGAGGACTATCGGGTCAATTGACGCTCGGGGGTGCGGGACGCCACCTTTCCCTGGCACCGATCTCCCTTCTGCTCCTTGCATTTAGCCTTTCCCGACCTGTACCTTAAGTGTCATGAAATAGGCTGGTAACATTGGACATGAGACTCTTCAGTCTTCTGATTCTTCCTAGTAGGTTGGCCGGTTTGGCCTGCAAACAGCCTCAAGTTGTGCCAGGGGAGGTTTAAGCTGGATATTAGGAAAAATTTCTTCACCAAAAGGGTTGCCAAACCCTGGAACAGGCTGCCCAGGGGAGTGGTTGAGCCACCATTCCTGGAGGTATTTAAAAGACATGTAGACGTGGTGCTGAGGGACATGGTTTATTGGGTTAGCGGTTGAACTCAATGATCTGAAAGGTCTTTTCCAACCTAAACAATTCTATGGTTCTATTATTCTATTTTAGATTTTGAAACAATTTCTGCATCTAGATATTTTTTTTCTGTCAGGTTTGACGATGTTCAGAAATTCCAGTCCATGGATCTTACCTTTTGGTTTTACATCTTATGGTTTCAGATTGATGATGAGTCTCATTTATCTGCTCAACAGACCAGACATGTTCTCCCTGCACAAACTGGTGAATCCCACTGGAAATTCAGTACACTTCTTAAACTGGAGCCAAAAGGCCAACAGCATTCAGCTCCAGTCTCTGAAATCCCACAAGATTTCCACAGCTGACCTGACAATGCACATCCGATGACACATTTGGAGACAAAGGACTCAGCTGTACTCCTCAAGAGGCATTACAGAAACATGTTTGGGCTGTCACCAGAACACCTGGGGCACTGTTAGCAGTCAGACTCAATGCACTCTGAAGAGATTCCTCTTTTTCCTTCGCAAAGTGCAGCAGAACAATCCAGTCTGTACGGGTAAATTGGGGGCCAGGACAGAGGCAGGGAAATGCTCTGGCTCTAATCACTTTTGGAGCTTAGACACTGGAATTCATCAAAACAGTCTGTGATCCAGCCTGGAAAATCCTCTGTTTCTACATAAATGAATGGAGTGCAACTTAAGCTCTCTTATTTTTTCTAAATTGCACTGAACTGCTGCAGTGCCAGGGTGCCGTAACTCTAAGAGCTGCTAGTGAGACGGCAGAATGATCAGTCAGGCAGGATCACTTAAGCGTCTTCTGCTCTCACGCGTACAACTACTTTAACTTCCAGCAAATTTTTTTTTTTCTTCTTTTAGTAACTGTAATTCTCAATGATCTTAATATGCAGGAATCTCTCAGTATTCTGACTTTTTTCCAAACCCCTCTACTCAGTCAGCTTCCGCAGTGACCTACATAACTCTGATGACAAGTTCAGTCACCTCAGCCTGCCAAGAGCCTCCTGTACGAGTATGATTACAGCTAAATCGATGCAAGGAGGCAAGACACCATCTCTCCTTTCTCAAAAGGCCAAGAAGAGTAGAAAGGAATAGCTCACAAGGAAGAGGAAATAGGATAGTTCATCATAGTTACCTTCAGTCCACATTGATAAGTAATAATAATCCAAATGAAAAAGACCTGCTTTGGATTTTGTCACCTTTTTTTATTATTTTATGTTTCATATGTGAGCTCCAGTTTTCAGAAACAATCTTTTAAAAGTTCTTATTTGCCTCAATGAGAGGTAGTCCTTTCTTATTCTTTACAGAGCAAAATGCCCTAAAAAATTCACCTTGGCTAAAGGAGTTGATGATGGCTGCATTATAGCTCCTGCTTCCCTCCTTCAGATGTTGAGGACAGGTTGTTTTGCTGAATGCAAGTGGTACTTCGCTCCTCTGCAAAGCAGCACCTTCACAGTGCTTGTAGGAGCCTGGCAGGACTTGGGGCCTGCCAGTGGTACAGGAGTCAGGCAAATTACCTCAGTATCACTTTGCACAGTAATTTAATAGCCAGGGTTCCACAAGAGGAGTTGTGTGAGGATACATGTGGTGAAAAGCAGTTAGCTAACTAAGCACTGGGCAGAGGAGGTGACAGCAGGTAGGCAGCTTCTCAGGTAGGCAGCAGAATGAGCAACAAGTGGTTGGAAAACCTGGTGGAGGTCACCTTATACCTTAGGTCAAAACTTTATCATCCAAACCAGAAGAAAAACAGGGCCATCTCTATACAAAATTGCACCAGATATTCAGGTATTTTTCTTAACTTTGATAGACAGGAATCTAAATAGCCTCTATTTAGATAATAAATAATTAATATTTATTAAGATGTGTCATTTATGTGGCATACGTGTCTTTCTGTTCAGTTGGGCAAAGATGAAAAAGGAAGAGAAATATTGCTCAATACCATCATGTTCTTAGCTCACAGGAAATGTTTGGGCTTCCGAGGTAAACACCCAGTTACTAATTTCAGAGTGCTTTCTGTTTGAAACATTTAAGAACACTGAAGTTTAATTTTTTTAGCTGGCAGAGCTTTAAGAAGCTATACGTTTATTAACTCAAAATTGTATGGTAATTTCTCTTTCCTGCACATCCCCAACATCTGACCAGGGAAGCCTAATTTGCATAATGGCCATACTGTTAATAAGTAACTGCAGGGTGTGTAAACTACTGTTCTGATTGCTTACCTCCTGCAGAACTGAAGATGAGCGCACATTATCTCAAGTATAGTCTGTGCATTTCCTCCTTTCTCACTCTTGATGATGCCTAAGTTTCTTCTTTCACCTAAGGATGGCTAGATTCTTTATGATAAGGTAATGTCTCCAATTATAAAACTGGTTACTTGGTCTGTGGGCGGCATATTAATTTTAAGCAGACACTGTGGCTCAGGGTTGTAATGGAAAATATGTTCGGGATGCATATAGAGGTGCTCCCTGTTAATCTCGATGACAAAAATGACCGGCTATGTCCTTTGGCTTCAAAGTTGACGTAGCCGAGGGAACAGCTGTGACCCAAACAGGAAGCAGTGACAAGCAGTTCAGAGACACCTCCCCTAATCATCACTAATTGCTCCCGCTCTGCGCAATGTTTCAGAGTCCTGAAGAAGGAAAGGGTCTGAAGGAGGAACAGTTCACTTTTTTTTGGGAAACAGTCAAGAACTATTTTTTAATAAAATTTAAACTGCTCTGAATCTAGAAGTGGCAGATAGAACGGATTATCTGTATGTCAAGGTTCACACAGTTTGACCTAAATGAGGGAGGTGGCACTCAGAATTTTCTATACCTAGAAACTGTCTTGTAAGGACAATTACAACTTAACACAGACGCCTATCATTCCTGACTAGGAGGATATATTTTGTAGTTTCTGGTCTTCCAGTTGCATTTGGGTGTGTTTCAATGTCAGATTAAAGTTAAGCTTTAAGTATGTCACTAATGAAAGAAGGGCTGTTATCGTCCTTATTTTATTGTCCTTTTTCCTTTCCTGTCAAAGGACCAACATAGTACCATAAACATTGTTAAGGTCCTGCTGATCTTGCATATACATTTTATTTGGCAAAAGGCCTGAGTGGATGTGCTGATTACCTGCTCTGCCCTTACTGCCAGCACTGACTGCCAGTCACCCTGGCAGGACAGGGCAGCAGCTGCCATAGCTTCAAGCTGCCCTGGAGAAGCTCTTGGTCTGCAGTTTGAGCAGAAGCCCTGTAGGGAGCAAGAGCTCCAGTGAGAGCCAAAGCCATTGCTCCCAGGGTTGTGTACAAACAGGGAGAGACAGTGATGCAGCAAAGCAAAGGGCTGCTGGGCACAGGATCCTGTAACATGCCTCCTGTGGAAGAGGACAGCCCTGGATGAGCTCCAGTGAGAGCCAAAGCCATTGCTGCCAGGGGTGCTTACAAACCGGAAAAGACAGTGACACAGCAAAGCAAAGGGCTGCTAGGCACAGGACCCTGTAAGATGCCTCCTGTGGAAGAGGACAGCCCTGGATGTTCTTTTATCCTGCTTTGCAGATCCTCACTTTGAATTTAGCCAGAGGGCGCCTCTGTAGAGACGAATGGCCAAAAGGCAGTTTTGGCCAAACACACTTTACCCTGTGTTAGGAGAGGGGAGACTTCTGGCAGTGCAGAATTTTTTCAGGGAAAATGTTGCTGTGCCAAGCCTGGCCTCAGGTGCTTCTTCCAGCACTGAATGAGATTTGAAAACCCACTTTGCACGACGAACATCGGAAACGACAATGCTATTTGTTCATCTCTGCATTGCAATCAGTATCTCTCTTCAAAGGGCTGATAAAAATACAGCAGAGTGCACACATTACCTCTGATGTGGTAAAGGTGGCACGCTGCTTAATTCACACTAGGCGTGCTTCAGGGTTCCTGTCCTTTAGGAGCTTTCTGCTCTATGCCCCTGTCCTACCATGCATTCTTCTTCCAGGGGTAATGCATCCATGAATCAGCTTTTCTCCACCTGGCCAGCGATGTGGCTCTAGGGAACTGCCTTTTCAAATTCTGCCTTCAAAATTACTAGGAAGAGTGGAGTTAATTTGCCTGATTCACAGGTTTGCTTCCTCACTTCACACGCTGTTCAACCGTTACTGATAGAGCTGGTTACTTTGTGAGGGCCAGCTCTTGGGCACTCAAGTCAGCTAAGTTTTGCTCTGGGCTAAATTAGAGATGCAAATGACCAGTTATTGCTTTTGGTAGGGCAGACCTGGGCTAGATAATGTCTTAAAGAACAGAAATCTGTAGGGAAGTATTTTGTTATGTCTTAGAATATAGTAATTTATTCTAAGACATAACATAGTCAGGACAATAGAGAAGTTTGCCTTGGTTGATGAGGACTGGGTTAGGGACCAATTAAGCAATCTCGACATCCATAAATCTATGGGTCCGGATGGAATGCACCCGTGGGTGTTGAAGGAGCTGACTGAAGTCATTGCTAGACCACTCTCCATCATCTTTGCTAAGTTGTGGGAACTGGGAGAGGTGCCTGAGGACTGGAGGAAGGCCAATGTCACTCCAGTCTTCAAAAAGGGCAAGAAGGAGGACCCGGGT
>JAOXNV010019760.1:0-17938 GCA_028565915.1 Momotus momota | reverse complement strand
TAGTAAATTATATTTCCTTTATTTTTGAAACTACAGATATTGAAAAAGTATAAATAAATAATCTAATAATGTCTTGGTTAACTTGCTAGCAACATTTACCATTCAGAAGAATAATATGTCATGGTTAAACTGGCTGGTTAATGATTGACACTGTAACATTTTAAACCTGACTGATTGATCTACCAGTGTTTTACAGTCTTTGTCGTGCTTTACTCCTCTGTTGGGCTGGGGAAAAAGGTAATTTAACAAGTTTCTTAGAGAGCCAGAATGCAGCTCAGAAGAGTTGGGTTGAATTAAATGTTTTCCTTCATATATAGCTATATGTACTTCTATGACAAGTAACATAAATAATATTTATAAAAATTATCCTATAATTAACTGAAAGATGTTTAGTTCAGTTAATAAGTTGAATGTTTCATACATTTTTTTTTATCAATTACAAAATGTTATGCTAGTTCAGTGAGCTAAACCAAAACTCAAGTAAGAAATATTTCAACTAATATTAGTATGATCTAGATCAAGCATTCATTCTTCATGGAAAGAAAACCAGAGGTGATTATTAATAATCTTTGTTGTCAACTAGCATAAAAAAATAACTTTTATTGCAGTCATTTCAATAGCAATTGACTCTAGAAGAAATTCACAATTTCTGAATCTTCTCTTGTCTACTTTCTTTTGAAGAAAAGTGCACTTCCTGAAATTTCAGATCTTGACTGTGACTTGTTTTAGCTTAAAGTCTAAGCTATCAGTTTCATAATTGAGATTTTTCATATATTTTCAAATGTAGCTTTTACTCTTTCAGAAATCATATGTAGTGAAAGCTTGCAATGTGATCCTCTTCTAAGGTAGCATTTTTTACTTCAACACTGGAAATTGAGATAAATTTCGGAGTTTAAACATTGCAGACTTTCAAAATATCTCAGTGCAAATTCTGGAAGAAATTACCTAAGTACTGGAATTATTTTTGCAGAAGGAATATGACATGACAGGCAGCTATATAACTTTCTTCTGTGTGTAATCATCCTATAACGAATGAAGAACATTTATTAGAAAGTAAAACTCAAACGTAGCAAAACCCATGATGAAAAGTAGTATTTTTAGTAATGTTTTCTTAATTATTCTTTATATTCCAATCTGATCTTGAATATTTATAGCATCGACACTCTCATAGCATTACATGATTGTGCATGTGTCTAAAAAAGAAGTGTACCATATTATACATATATATAATATATAGCATATTTAATTAAATGTGAAGTTCATATTAATTATATGCTATACTCTACCTGTAGAGTATAGCAAAAATATGCATGTGTATTGATTGTATACATAAGGAACTTAAATCAGATCTGTGGATTTTGTACAATTTTTTTGTCATTATTGGATATATTTTAGGGATTTGTGCATCATAAGAATACTATTTTTCATATGGCTGAATGCTTTCAGAACAGTTTAAAAGAACTGCGTTTGAGCTGTCCATGCAAAAATAATTTTTATGCACAGAAGTACAGACTTGAGGAAGAAAGAACAAACTACCAGTAAAAAAACCCAACCACCCTGAGAAATCCTGAACAATGAGCTTTAGAAGGTGCAAAAAAAACCCAAAAAACAGAACAACTTGGTATCTCTTTTTTTTTTTCTGAAGTGCTGAAATAACTTTCTGATAGTCCTGAGTCCCAGTATTTAAACCCTGAAAATGTCTGTCTGTGAAAAGGGTGGATATGAAAACTGTGGGCTGGTATTATTGTGTTTGCACCTCAGATCAGGATACTGAAGAGAAGATACTTAGCACAGAACTGCTGGAATGTGTTCAGTAGTTTGGTGTGTTCAGCCATAAGCAAGAAGTTTCAGAAACATGCCAATCAAGAAACCAATGAAGCACAAAAAAACCCACCAACTTTCTATAACATAGCCATATGTTATGTCTTAGCCATATCAAGTCTTATTTATAGTAAGTGTTTGAAGATCATGGGGTGATCTATAAGTTACAGAGCTAAATATATCAAACACTTCTTTAGTTGTATAGTAGAATGCGTTTGAAATTTTTGAGGTTCACAGCTCCACTGTGAGTCTAGCTCCTCTTTTGGACCATCCTTCTTATGACCAGCATCATAAAAAGGGAGGAAAAATGAGCAAAATGCCTAAGCAGGGGCTGAAATAGATTGATTCCTGCTCATGGCTCTTGAGCTGTATTTTATAGTATATATTAACACCTTATTCTCTTGAGTGTAAGTATATTCCTGCTACCAGGTCAGTCAAGAAATGTGTGTGGTTAAGTTGATTGTAAAATAATTAATATAAGACATAATCATTAAGAAAGCCTGAAATGGAGGCTATGATCAAATGTTGCAATAATCCAGATTTACCAGACCACATCAAAATTGCTGAGGTCACACAGGAAAAAGGAGCCAACTGAGTCAAATCTGTTTAAGAAAATGGGTGATAATAACTTTGAGTAAACAGATTTTCTTGCATTAGCATGCTTAGCCTCCTGGCATATTCTGCAGCCAGTATATATCTTTTTTCCTCTCTCTTGCTTATTCCTCTTCCATTTTTTAAGCCCAGAACATGCAAGCAGAAGCTGACTCACACCATGTCCCTCTTTGCCAGAACCTCTTCTCAGGGTCAGGCCTTTCTTCACCCAACACTATGTTCTCTGAGCCAGAACCACTACTCAGAACAATCTTTTCATCCTGGTACTTAATCAAACCACTCATATGACTTTACAAATACACTTAAGAAACAACTCCTTCTATTTTTATTCCAGACTGTCTGTCTCCTGGCCATCCTGACACCAAAGAGCTTTATTCACTCCCATCAAATAGCAACCAGAATTACTCCTCAGATGTCAGCCAATGTTGACAGAGAGCTGGGATGCTAACTCTGCAGTTTCTGTTTGCCATGTTCCCCACTGGACCCCTAGAAGCAGTGAACCTGTTAGAAAGAGAGGGAGGCAGTCCAGTAATCATACCCTGAAGAGAACTATAGTCTCTTCTGTTTTCTTGCTGAAGTTCCAACCACTATGCGTGAAGTGAGACTAAGTTTACTGTACACAATAGCTAAGACAGAGATAGCAAACTGGAATAGGTTTGTAATAGAGTGGGTGACTGTAAAGCAAAAGGACACAGTCTTGGAAAGGAAAATGAGAACTAGTGCCCAATTTAATATGGTAAAATTTGCCATAATGTAGGAAGTAGTCTGCAAAAGCAGAGTCTTCACTACAGAAAGAGCAGAAATTGTTGCAAGTTGTTGCAAGCTGCTCACAGCTGATTCTAGCAAGTGTAACATCTCTAATTAGTTATGCTGTGCAAAGCTGAGTTGTGGTCGGAGTTTTGCTTTGTATTTTATTTTACATTTCCAATGAAGTTTCTCTCTTTTTCATATGACATCTTTACCTCAGTACTTCTAGAGGAACAGATCTGTTAGCAGGGCTGGGAAAAAGACAGACAATGGGATATCAGAAAAGGAGTCTTGAATGTCAGGAAAGGTTGGAGGTAGACAGAAAAAAAAAAAAAGTGAAGATAGGAACAGAAGATAGAGCCTATGAGGGATTATTTATTTCAAATTCATAAGTACACATATTCATAAAAGGGCAACCTGAGGTTTTGCATACAATTTTCACCAAAGCATCAAACATGAGTCAGCTTTCCTGGGTGACTTGGGAGAAATGAGAAAAAATCCAAACACATTTAGTAGACACTGCTTTTTACATTTGTCTTTTTCTCACTTCCATAATTCAATTAGATGCTCTTCCATGGTATAGCAAATACTGTGGAGGTCATTCTAGAAATTATGTCAGTTACAGACTCTGATGGAATTTATGCTCTATAAGCATCTCTTTCACTTCAGAAACTGACAAAGGAGAAATACAAAGACTTTCTTTAACTTTCCTCTGTATGAAAGACCTTGGGCAGTAAGAGACAGTAGACAGATGGGGAAAGCTTAAGAAGGCAGCCATGTCAATAAGCAACACCTCAGTGAGAACTGATGGAAAGTGAGGGTCATTCTATTTTATGAAAACGATGAAAGAAAATTGATTTTGTGCACTCAGTTACACCATCATACTTGCATTCTCACAAGCACCAAGAAGATATCTGCCCATGCTGCAGACACCAAGATCTTTGACCCCAGGAAGTCTGCCCAGGTTTCCTTGTGACTGCAATGGGGACAAGGGATGTCAGCTATTGAGTCCTCCTGATGATTTCTGGGTCTTGCATAGTTATGTAACCCCAGGCTTTTCCCTTTTCTTAGGTTGTTATTTTCGGAGTTGGTTGTTCTGAGACACAGCACATACATGTGACAGAGTCTTGGTAGTCTCTTACTCAAGATGCTATTGGGACCTGTCCTGCTTACAGCCCTGTTTCTGCCCTCTGTTCCTTCTGGTGCTTCCCTAGCTAGATGTTTCCTTTCTTCATTCAGACTGGTCTTAAGGTTTCTACGACAAGTATATACATTGATGTGTATTGTTCTGGGAACCCTTTTTTACCTTTTGAACACAAAATTAGTGTAGAAAACAGATACTGACTCAAGTTCTAGAATTTTTATTGATTAAAAGGATTAGACTTGATGCAGTCACCTTCAGACCAGTATTAGCTATTTCACTTTGGTTTTTCAAGAATTAAAATGGTTGAAACACTGACTGAAGCTGAATTAAATCTGATTACTTTTTTAGCTGTCCTGAGTAATTTGCTTCTTTTGTTACAGCTAATAATAAAGTACCTATAGTCTAAAATTATCTCAGGTATGTGAGCTCCACCCTTTTGACACAGTAGTGATTAGTCAAAAAACTACTCTTAAACCTAACTATGTGTGGAATCACATGGACAATAACGTAAAAAAAAAAAGAGAACTGAAAACATCATAGTTCTGAATTGTCTAACTTAGAAACAGCCTCTAGATTTATTTCAAATCTTGTTTGAAGTTTCCCTTCATGCAAAATCTTCTGTGAGAAGTTGTTAAAGGGAGCTTTTAACTTAACAGCTTCAACATGTAACTAACCTTTACTGCAGTTTCATAATTTACTATATTGGTAGTGAAAAAGTCTACCAACTTAGCAAGCAGGAGCTATAGTTACATAGTTTGTGTTTCACTGACAGAGTAGTATAAGTATAGTTTATACATGTTACTTAAAAACCTATGTAAAAAGCCAGAGGTTATTTGGCAAAGCTTCTGATGAGCTTGTTTTATATTAAGAGCTGCCAGATCAACAACTGTTAAATGCAGTAATTGATGTGCTACATCCTTAGAACTTACAAAACAATATTTTACTTCCAAATGTCCCTATAACCTTGTTACTTTCTTTGGTATTGATCATCAATCTTCATATTTCATATAAAAATTTATCTGTAGTCCACATACTTCTGATTAAATCACCTATATTTTGATCTCTCTTTTACCTGCTTCTCTCTTACCCATCTCTTTTTAGACCTGGCTTCCTCACAATCCTTTTTTTTACAGAAATCTCCATTAGAAATGTAATACAGAGACTGATGGTGAACTGTGAGTACAGCTTTAAGGTCTAAACACCTCATCACTTCAAAATGTGGGTAGCCTTTGAAGCTTTATTAGGCCTGAGACACAAAGTCTGATCACTTTCACAGTTTTCCCACTTGGCAGTCATTGACTGTTAACACATCATTGAAACAGTTACTTAAGAAACTTGTGTTTTATTGGTTTAAACACTTTTCAACATACTAGGAGTGAGAGTATGATTATAGATTAAAGGAGCTCAGCTTTTTTTACTGAATGTTTTTGTCTCCTTTTGATGAGTTCTTCCTGCAATAATAACTTGGAGCAATGTCATCTATGTTTTAAGTACTTAAATGACAAACCAGAAAAAGTATTTGACTAACAAAAGGTTGATTTGGATTCTATCAGAGAGTAACAAAAATACGGAATGTCTCAGCCATGTAAAGGCCACTTGTTAATCATATATTAGGATGGCTGACAGAGATATAAAATATTTATTAAAATTGATTCTTAAAGTTTCTTGAACAACTTTATTCTCCTCAACATTGAAAGAATTGTGATTTAAGTGAGGAAAATAAGTTTCAAATTAAAGAAAACCTAAGAAGAAAAGGAAATTAAAGGACAACCACAAAAATATTCAGTAGCTGAAATTTTTCAACCACTTTCACCTCCATCATTGCAGCCTAAGAATCAAAATAGAAAAACTCTATTCGTGTAATTCATTGCAATTGCACTGGAGCTGGTGGATTTATGCCCACTTGCTTTAGCTCTGGATCCCTACTGTACAGCTCTCCTTACTCCATTTGTCTTCATCCCCACACCCCACTCCTCCAAATACTTCCTCTTACACATTCCAGCTCACAATATAAGCAGTGGAAAACTTCCAATGTACCTGATGGACCAAATTTCTCAGACATCGGCATCAGAATATTTTTTTGTTCTGCAAAGGAATTGAGGATAGTTTCAGGACAAAGAGGATATATCCCCTTTGTATTCTGGAAGCATCTTTGAAGCATCTATGTTTTCGATCCTCTTCATTTTCCTGAAATGACTGACTCTAATTCTTTGTGGACACTGACAACTTTGAAGGTTATCTGTTGCCTAATATGAACACAATAAACATTTCAGATCAGAAAGTTTCCATATGTAACACTACAGTGGTGGGAAAACAAACAACACTAATGGAAGAAAAATCATTGTACAAGACATTTTTTCTACAATTAATGTTTCACACATGCTTGTTTTCAGATTCAGAGCTTTGGTATTTTTTTTTTGTTAATATCAAGTAATACCCTATAAAACTATTAGTATTCTCAAATAGCAGGAGATTTTCATACTGGACTTTCTCTCTGAAGCAAGCGTGTTTCACAAACACACACATGTTTTCCCACACTGATAAGACAGTTGTAACTGATAATACAATATTGCAGGCTATAGCATGGAAGAAGATAATTGTATCTTTAATCTCTTACCTACTCCAGCATGCAGAATTTTTGTCTTGCAAACATAAATCAAACACCATCTGTCAAAACAAGATGATGTGGAAAAATATATCTAGCATTAGAGGGGGTGAGACAGCACATGGGCCATAAAGGGCACCTTAAATGTATACATTCTATAATAAGTAGATTAAAGAAACATAGCAGTTGTTAAGATCTAAAGCCTTTTTCATGTGAGTTTGGAGAAACAGTAAGTCTTAAATCTACAATAACCCAAAATTGGGTCAATAACCAAAAACAAGTCCTTGTTGTCTTACTAGTTTCATTGCATGGATATTGTGATCTATAATTAATGCTGCAGGAGTGAAAATAAGTAATTAAATGGAGATGACTAACAACATCTACAAAAAATTGCAGATAGTATAAATACTTGGTGAAAATTACAGATCTTAAAATGACTTCATTATGGAAAAAATGGCATACTTCTGAGAATTTGTGTAAAAAAGGTTTTGTTATTTCTTTAAAACTCTTAAACATTCCCAAAATAGTAATATCTCTACCCAATAGTTTATTGAAAGTGCAGCATGGCTCATTCCCCATGTCATAATGCTCACTAACATGAGTCAAAAAATAAGCAAGCAAATTATTTTGTTCATTGATGCTTTACTCATGGTAGTATGCTATTGAGTCTTAATTCTCCCAAACTGCAAGATAATTTCTTCCCTTACTTGGGAGATAAGGAGTGATACTCAATGTTGCTTAAGAAAAGACAAAACTTTTAGAATATGGATTGCCTTAAGTTCATTTTATATAATAAACATGTTAAATATGACAAAACTTATCCTATAACTGTCATGTAATTCTATTTTGAAATGCAAGTCGATATGCAGTATTGAACACATTGTACTACTCAATAGTACTCAGAGAAGTCTTCTAGGCCAAATGTTGTGTGAGGGTAACAGCCTATCAAGTTCCCATGGATACTCATAATGCATGAAGGCCCAAAGGTCAACAGGTCCTGAGAAAAAGAGTTACTAACCTGAAGAGTATGGCTGCTGCATCTGTGAGCAAGTTCCCAAGAAGAGCCGTGGTGCATGAGTGGCTGGAGGTCACAAGGGCATGAGAATTTGGGAGGTTCCTGCACAGTGAAGTCTTCTAGAGCCTACCAACTCCACTCTAACTAGGGATCATGTAGCCACATATTACATCTAGATTGGCTCTTCAGCAGTGTTAGGATGTCAACACACCACTGTTGCCTAAAAATGCCACCTCTTGAAAAATAAGAGATCTAATATATGGCTAACATGCAAATATACTTCTCTAAAATGGACAACATAATTTTCACAATGTATATAAAATATTATTCAGGAAAAATAAAAAAGTAATATAAGTTCCTGGATAAATAAGCATGTCTTATCTTTGCAAGAAAAAATAAGTATCCAAAACCCAAACTCTCTCATAAAGCAGACACCTTTTTTCTCTCCATAATAATTTGCTTCATCATTTACTCATATAGCAAGTATATCTGAAGTACCTGAAAATACTACTAAGAGTTAAAGATTAATTCACAGAATTCAGAAAAGAACTCAAGTTAGAGAATTGAAGTTGCTGCAAATTATATATATATTCATATATATATTCTTAGTTTAAGGACAAAAAGCTATCACAGTATTTCACATGAACCTTTAACTAAAATATAGTCAATATATGAGTAAATGAGCAAGCAAAAATTATTTCTGAGAATGTGTCAGAGTGAAATGTACAGGTGTACAAATAACTTGGATGTCATATAAAATGTAAGTATCTGTTTACTTATTAAAAAAAAACCAAAACACAAAAGCACAGCATTACTTAAATTTTGTATCTGGCTGTGGTTTGGTGATTGGTCGTAGTCAGAAAAAGAGCAAGAAACAACATTTTGCTCAGTGGAATATTCTTAAACAAAACACAACGAAACAACATTTTTGCTTACTTTCCCTCAAGACCTTTTGTGAAACAGAGAAACAGAGAAGATAAATATTTTTTTTTTTGTTTGAAAGAAAATTGAGTTGCATGATTATTCCAATAATTTTTTTCACTGTCATACTTTGAAATGGGACATGTTTTTCACATGTTTCTGAAAGCATAAAAAGCCATTAGTACTTAAAGTATGAAAATTAAGAACAGTAGAGAGGAAATATATAAGGATGAAGGAGGTCTTTCATTATTTGATCTTGGGATTTGAATTATTTGTATCTTATTATAATAAACATTATTATTAATACAGCAACAAAAATTCTTTACATAAAAAGATATGGGGAAAAATATACATCAGTTTAAGGTGATAAATAACTTCCTTAATGTATTTAATAGGCAGATATTTCTAAGCTCAAATCATATAACTTTCCCTAAAATAAAGCCAATAGTTTGTTTTTTTTTTTAAATTGGATCAGTTATAATATACATTTAGTTTTTTTGTCTCACACAGTTTTTGAATGTCAATCATACAGCATAAAAATTAATGTGGACATCTGGTTTCATGAGTGTAGTCCAATCAAGTTTGCAAATTAGAAGTAAACTGTTCCTACTACAGTTATTGAGCACTAAGAATAAATATCTTGTTTGATATAGTAATGAAGTGAAGAGAAGAAGACTACAAGATTGAACTAGGCTTGGCAGAAGAAAAGAGATCAAGAAGGAATTATGGCAATTAAAGAGTAAAAATTAGACTGAAAAATCAACTGAAAATCTAGTTCTTTATTCACTAAAATCTGAACATCCAAATCTTAATCTTCACTCCTTATTAAGAAGTACAGCAACATCACTGTCTTCCTAAGAGTCAGATACAGAAGATTTGCTGATGTCTGCAATGACACTTATGTGCCAGGCATGCCACAGACTTTCCTGGATCACAAGACCTGGTTCTCAGATCATATATATGCATATATATGGATGCCTTGTTTTCCTTTCAAAGAAAACCAGAGCATGTGGTAATGAGAGCGTACTGCTTATGTAGGTTTTATTCAAATAGTCAGAACATAGCTGAATTGAATCTAGAGATGGAGACAGTTGGAGCTGGGAAACTGGCAGTACTCCTGGATTCTGAAATGCACATTTATTTTCTCATAATGTCAATACAGTTACAGTTAATAAGCTTGATCCACTGTTTGTTGTTTTTTTTTGCTGTAAGGCTGTATTATGGCTAACCACCATGCCAAAGCTAACCAATACATGACATTTACTGTTTCTGCCACTTATACTGCATCACTCTGTTTGCTTTGGTTCCTTATAAAGAATCCTAGATCTCTCAGTTGAACTTCAGTACTCTTGGCAGTTTCATTTCTGGATTTGGTGATAGCCTCCTCAACAATTACATTTATCAGAATCAATGATAATTTCCTTAAAGACTCATACTCTTGGCTTTTTGTGCACATTATCCAGTTATAACTGAAAAAAAAAAAAAAAAATCAGCTTTCCATTGAGGAACAAATCCTTCATTCTCTCTTGTCAGAAACTGTAGTAGAAATTATATCTTACAAAATTACTAAATGTAAGTAAAGCACAACTGCAACCACATTTAAAATGTTTACCAGCTTTTGCTTCTAGGGTTGAAAATCTTAATCTGCCCAGTAATTCGTAATTTGTTCATAATATTGAACATGCAATAAATGTAATCAATTGAGAAGCAGCAGTCAGATTCCTCTTTCCTATTGCAGCTTTGGGTAAACCACAGATTTTTTATTTTCCTGTGAAAACTCTCACATCATCAAACTGTAACTACCTGGAGAGAAAGAGCGAATATGATCATGATGGAGGAGCTCGGATATGCATGGATGTTTGTGAAAAGGATAAAAGCATAGCTAGCGGTCAAGGCCTGGAGTGCTGTCCTCCACTACAGGAGTTTTCCTCTCATTGTCATATCCTAACTAGAAGTTTATTTCTCTGCTGTCAATGTATGTATGTGCTCAACACTAATGCAGAATATTAATTCGGTCATTGTACTGAGAAGTCTGCTAGAAAGTTAGTGCAATGAAAATAACATTTCTCTAAATGAATTTCTGTGTGTGAAAGATTTATATAACATGAATTATTGTAAGATTCACAAATAAGGATTTTTTCTTCATTTCAACAAGAAGTAATACAACTAATTCTGTTATTTTCTTAATTCTATGCTCAAGAAATTCCATTTATGAGTTAAGACTGCCAAAATGCCTGCCTTTATTCGTCAGCTTTAACTCCTTTCTAAAGAGAAAGTCTTCTTGATAATTAGATTTGAAAGATGACACCATTCATGAAAATGTGTGACTGTTGATCATCCTGTTTTTCTGAATACCTTATTCCTAACCCATAACCACAAACTGACTGCATTCTTCTGTGGCTGTCCCTTACCATCTGAGGAAATAGTTGTAGTTTTAATATATAACATGAAGTCACAGCCAGACAAACTTATTCGTAATATGCCTGTTATAAGCCAGCTCTCAACCTTATGAAAATCGTCACCAGTTGATAGTACAGAAAATCTTTGCATACAAGATAAATATTACAAAGTTTTTACAGTTTAGTAAGTTTTAGAATGTGTTTTGGAAATCTGATCATAACTTAGTTCTGCTTCTGGAATAGGCTCTTGAGGCCAATAAGGGGCTATACATTCCAGGAAAGAGAGAACTCTCCTTTTTCTCCTGTGAGGTAAGACTAGGGTGAGGAATGCAGATATCTGGCTGTACATAAAGTGATCAAATATTTTATAGCTAACAAAGGACATTATGGTTTTATAATGTGAGCTTTTAAATTTCTTTTGCATTCAATAATAAAGGAATAACTTTATAACTGTCCTAAGTCAATAATCTTTGCTGATCTGTGTATCTTTTAAATAGATGTCATTCTAGCTGAAGGAATTTGAATATTGAAGAGTCTGTTATGCAACTTACAATTACAAGTAAATACTGTTCATAAGGAGATGCATATTTTCTATCTTCGCTTTATTGTACTGGGGTTTGATATATCTTTGTCATTTTCCTGTTATGGAAGGAGAAAAGATGAGATAAAAATCTTTAAAAATATAGAAAACAGAAATTAAGAGATGCACATTTTTTAGTCTTCTATTCCATCACTCTTATCCATAAAATTCAATGTTTTGGATCTTGTAAACTTCCTAGGAACAAAGAAATAATTATCTTATTCACATAAGACTTGTAAACAGCTTTGAATTGTAGTAAATGTTTAAGATGTATTTTAAGCCAAAACTTCAAGTATGAATTCTTGGGATTCAACCTGAATGCCAGAGTCCTGACCTTTAACACTTCCTAGACCAAAAGGGAAACTATAACAAATACGTGTCAAGAGGTGATGACTCTTCTCTCTGTCATCTTAAGAAACCTGGCAGTATCTGTGCCCTTCCAAGCACAAGCATTATTGTATCAATAACAAGCGATGTCCAGATGAAACAAGAAAATCTTTAACTAATTAAGAATTAAGCTGTTTCATATTGTTCGCTATTTGGTTAGTTTTCATTGGTGAATGCTATCAAGGTCTTTATCCTTCCTCAATTTTCTCATTTTGGAAATGGTACTTCTAAAATAATGATAGAAGCCTACTTTTGATCATCATAACATTTACAACCATGAGACTTACCAGTTGCTCTGTTAAGAATAAAAATATACATCTGCTTTCAGTCTAGAGGGTAATTAATCAAATATGGATGACTAAGTAAAGAGGTACTTATACACAGAATACAGCACTGCCTGAACAAACTAGTGAGGAAATCTGTAAGAAAGCTCCACAATTGATTTAAAAAATGTGGAAGTTAAAGACAGTTAAGAAATTTGTATAAATTAAATGCACATCTGAAATAGATAATGTCAGTTTAATAGCATGGATAATATATTTTCCTTTTTGTGAGCATTACGAAGCTACAGTAGTTTGACATGTCTAACAGTAATGCAACTCCAGTGCTGTTTTTAGTTTTTCCTAGAACAATGTGAAAGAGAGAAGAAAATGGGAAAAATCAAATCATTGTTTTCTTCTTTACAATGTGACAGAAAGTGCAGCCAAAAGTACTTAAATGCTAATGCAGGAAAAAATGGACTAAGTGTATTGTAATGGCCTTCCATTCAATTTTGTCAAAGCTAGACATAGGGATCTGCTGCAAGAACACAATGGTTATTGCAATGTAGAAAATTTATCAGCAAATGCAGAATATCAGGAACACTGTGTCACATCTTTGCTTTAAGATTACAGAGAAGGAGCCAACAAATCAATACCATTTATAAGCAGTTTACTGATAAATCCTGGAAATAAAATGATCTCTTCTCAGCTAAGTCCCTAATCTATGATTACTGTACTATCAAAATAGGTCTTCCATTTTCCCTGGGTATAACGATATAAACAAATTTGCAAAGATGACTGACTCCATTTTGAAAGAATAACAGTCTCCTATCATAAATCACACTGCAACTAAACCTTATAAGTCATCATAATTTGACTGATAGTAGGAGAAGGGAGGAGACACAAAAAATGCCATTTTAGGAGTGAAAGGGAGTAAAATAAGCTGAAATTGCATAGAACTACTGTCAATCATACAACAACCACTACAGCCATTCTACTATATTTGCAGGGTTTGGATAGTATTTTTTTTTTGATAGGTGAGCAGATACATGTAATCATCCTTTTTCTTCCCAGCAACAGCTCTCAAGACTGGTCACCTTCTCTTTTTGCTGATAGTTAACAGCATTTTTGTCTGCTTCTGATGAGAAAGATTTGCCATAAGTGAGAAGCAGAGAATGGTTGATGTAGTGTTGACAAATCACTGAAGTCTGTATCAGGCCATCTGATCATCATATTCTGCTTGCATACAGAATCATATGTACAGATTTTGGCTATCTTATGGGCTTTCCCAATGTTTATGTCTATAAGATTCCATCTATTATCTGTGAACTAGAAGTTATATATCAGCTGGTTTGCACTCATTATAGGTTACAAATCTGTAAAATACAGACAATACTTATCAAAAGATCTATTTAATGAATCCTATGAAGAATGACAAGTTATCCAACAGCACTCTCATTTATGTACATATCACATTAACTAACATTTTATATTCCACCTATTGGCCATCTGAGATGTCATTTTTTGTTTCCTCTATATATTTGTATAAGTATAGCTATATAAAAATTTAGCGAGAGATTCATAATGTTTACAGACTAATTAGAATCACCAAATTAGTGAAGATGTTTAAAATGTTATTAAAGGATCACTTGTAAACTCTTATTCTACACTACAGAAACTATCATTTGCATTTTATGTCCTATTTTAATACCATCATCCCAATGCCTTTCATCAATATCAGTAAGGGCAAGAAAACTCTCCTTCAAAATGTAATTTAAATCTTATTCCTAACATGACTTCAAAATACTGGAAAAAAAAGTTCATTGATATGTTCAAAACAACCTGCCATTTTCCAAAAAAAGAAGATAAAAAAAAAAAAAAAAAAAGAAGTCCAAACCTGAATGTCAAATGTCATAAAATGTTATCAAATGGGTTGGAAAAAGTCTCAACAGCTTTCCTTGCTCCATTTCTTTGTATTGCAATGCCCCCTGCAGGTATAAAAGATCCTCTGTTTCTCCATAGCATTTTCTTTAGCTCTAAGTGAACCATCTCATCTGAATAACACGTTACTTACAAAACCCTCTCTAACTGCAAAACATTGTTTGAATCATAGAGCAAACTTATAAAGTAGAAAACAGAAGGTAAGGGAAAAAAAGAAACACCTTGATATATAATGTTAGATAGAGAAGACTACAGGCAGAAGACAGAGAAGAAAAACACTTTGCAGAGGTTAGTGAAAACTTGTGTACTGGCCTGTACTCTGTAGGTCTCAAGAGATTTAAACTGGAAAGGAATACGATGGTCCTCTAATATAATTTGAAGCCAAACCCTCTAGCTTCAGTCTTAAATTAACTGCTATTTTTCTTAAATGAACACAAGAGGAAAAGTAAATTAAGTCTCTCAGAATGATACATTTTGTGAACTATCCACCCCCACAAATATATGTTAAGCATGAACCCACACCACTGAATTTATGGGATTACCATAAAATTATAAAACATATTTTGACAAATAAAGGGTGTTCATACCTCTTTGACAGGCTTCATATATCGAGCAGACAGTCAAAAAGATTGAGGAGACAATACAAATCTCTGAAACCCACGTGGGGATCTGATGCTCCTCAACAGCAATTATGCTGGTATGATTAGAGTGAATACTGGTCTATCCCATCTGCATCATTACAACTAGGTAACTTGAAGGGTTTGTGGAAATTGTTCACAGACTAGTAGACTGATTAAGGAAGCACATCAAACAAGAGAGAAAGCAAGGAGATTTCACAGTTGTTGGCAGGTAGTATTCGATTGTTTTAGTTGTCACATTTCCTATTGTCTTAAACTATGGAAGGATGTTAAGCAGAAGCTCCATGAAGTAATTACAACATGCGCTGGACAGGGCATAGCTGAGGCAAGGACCGGATACAATTGAATATAGTGGTTTCTCCATTTTTGGGGAACATACACAGTCTCAATATGGGGGCATATGAAGCTTCAACACCACCTACAGGACAGGGAAGAGAAAATCCAATGAAAGGCTCATGGGTCAAGATAAGGACATGGAGAGATCATTCACCAGTTACTATCAAGGGCAAAACAGACTCAGCTTGAGGAAAATGGTTTAATTTATTACCAATCAAATCAGAGTAGGATAATGAGAAATAAGACCACATAAATATTCAAATGCCTTCTACCCATACTTCCCTTCTTCCTGAGCTCAAATTCACTCCCAATTTTTTCTCCTTGCTCTCCTTGAGTGATGCAAGGGGATAGGGAAATGGGGGTTGAAGTCAATTCATCATTGTCTCTACTAATCTACTTCTCAAGCTTTTCTTCTGCTCCAGTGTGAGGTCCCTCCTGCAGGAGACAATCCTCCACAAACTTCTCCAATGTGATTCCTTCCCATTCACTACAGTTCTTCACAAACTGCTCCAGTGTGGGTTCCTTCCACAGGGTGCAGTCCTTCAGGAACAGACTGCTGCAGAATGGGTCCCCTGCAGGGTCACAACTCCTGTCAGCAAACCTGCAAACCTGCTCCAGTGTGGGCTCCTCTCCTCTTTCTCCACGGGTCCACACTGTATCTCTACCTTGAAAAACAGAATTAAAATGCCCATGTGGAATTTTGTTCTCCTTAACCCTTCTGACAATGACAGATTCACTGAGGACATGTATTTCAGAAACAGAAGAGTGTAAGATTTAGGAAAGTAGAGAAGGGGGCAATTGTCACAGGTAAGTACTTTTCCCTAAATTGTAGCTTCTTCAAGGGTCACCTGCTTCATCTGCTTTTCTACTCACCATTGTTTTATTTCTATATTTCTTCCTTTCTTTTTAGAAGCATTGCTGATCACACTACTTCAGACATTTTTTGTGATCAATGGAGAAGTGTTTATTAAAACTGAAAGACAATAAGATGGTAGGTGAGGACATTATTCCATCAACATACTTCTTTAGGCTCTATAAAGAGATAGCCATATCCTACCCATACCTAGTCCCCAAGATTTTGTTGTGTCTTAGGATCAAATTACATACCTTGATAATTAGTGATTTTTTTTGGTATGACTTAGTGCTTACAAACTGGATGCCAGAAAATGACCTATTTGGTCACAGTTCACTTTTCAGTATTGGTCAGTCCATCTAATTCACTAACGTGTATCACCAACGAGGTAGGTTTTTTTCAATTCTAAATCTAATCAATATAATTAAAGAAAATAACATACTTGAAGCAGTACATTATTTGCTAAGAGAATATGGAAGGTTCAATCAAAAGAAATTTTTTGCTGGCCTGGAGAGACCTGGAAATTCTGGAGAGGACTGTCTGCAGGATTGGTTTAACAGCCATGTCTCATCTTACGGTTTATCTAAGTACTCTTATACAAGCATTAAAAAAACCCCACAAATACAAAAATTTCAGAATGAAACATAAAGGCTGCCAACTGTCCTTTCTGTTCTTCGCTGAAGAGACACAAGACATTAGCAATCAAAGCTTATTTTAACGCTTTTCATGTCACTAAATTTGATTCTTCTTACTGAGCTTACTCAGATGAATACAATGCTAAGTATCTGAAAGGAAGATATCTAGTTGAAACTTGTTCAAGACTCCCTCTACAGTCTGTGGAATGAGGCAACCCATCCTATGGCAGATGTCTAAAGGGCAATGGCATTGATTGTCACTTGGACATGTATATACCCTTCTCCCCACAAAGCAATCCAGGAGAGGATAAATAACAAGCAGACAGTGTTAGTTTTCAGTGAAAATTCTGAGAAATAGAAGTGGGTAAGTGGAATCTTTTCTTGCAGTGAGAAGAACGTATAAATACAATTAGATATACAAAGCCTTAAGTGTTAAAAGAAAGCCACTGAATAATCAGAATTAATGGATATACAATGGTCCATGGAAGGAGATACACTTGGGTTTGTCAAAGTTTCATGAAGCTAAGAGGACAATGACAATCAGTATATAAAACACAGTTAAAAATGTTGCCTAAGAAATGACAGCACGCACGTTTTTGCTTAGGGAATAACTCACAGAAAAATTGAATGGAAGATACTGTATTAAAAATTCTTAATTGACAGAAATAAACTATGTTTATTTAATCACTGTAAAATTAATCATATAGAATAAACCCATGTGATCAGGAATACACAGCCATTTTAATATTTGCCGCTGAAATAAGAAACAGCATTTTCTGAAAAAAAAATAATTTTTTGGTTGGCAGGACTGGATTTGTGAGTGTTGGAGGAGTTAGGAAGAGGAGAAAGAGGGACTGCCTTTTCAGCAGCCGCACAGATCATGCGGCCTTTACAGAAACCACTAATGGGCTTCAGATTGCAAGGAACTAGATCCAGACAGGAAGAAGTCTCTCCCACGTCTGTGTATCATTTAAAGTACTCAGAAACTGAGGACAAATAACTAACAAATTGGGGGGGGGGGGGGGGGGGGGGGGGGGGGGGGGA
>JAOXNV010019759.1:104480-120469 GCA_028565915.1 Momotus momota | reverse complement strand
ACTCCCAAGTCCTTTTCTGCAGGGCTGCTTTCTATCACCTCATCCCCCAGCCTGTATTGATGATGTGGATTGCTCTGGCCCAGGCGCAGGACCCTGCACTTGGTCTTGTTAAACCTCATGACATTCCCCTTTGATAGATGGCAATTGAAAGGATGAAGTTAACGACATATACAAGGTCAGAAGGATAACACTATACCCACTATACCTTCCAAACCCTAATCTAATGCCTTAATTAAAGCTGTTCTTTCAATCTTATAAATCATTGCATGGCCTTTCTCAGGCCTTAGACATCTCGCTCATTATATATATTTTAATTCTTAACCTTTTAAATTACCTCTTGGTTTTTCTGCGGATTTTCATGTTCTGTAGCAGATGTTGTCTTCTCCCATTTCTCTGCAACTTGATTTGCTTCTTCTAATTTTTCCTCATAGCTTTTCTGGGAATTTAGCAGTGTCACTTCATAAAACTCTTGAATATCTGTTAGTAAAGAGGAACAAGTAAAATACATTACTTGACATATATACTCCTGATATATACTTACTTATTATCATCATCATAATAAACACATATTACATTTCCAGCATAAAGCATAGATATGAAAATTTGTTTTCTAAAATGTCAATGAGATTCTTGAAGTATATTCTCATTTTAAAGAGGTCTTTTCAAGTAATTTCAAAGAAGTAAAGGAATAATATTTATAAGAAGAGATTCAAAGAACATGTTACATGCACACCTGAATAATACATGGAGAAGTAAGTCACAGAATGTTTTAACCAGTAAACTAGAAATTTGCAGACGTAAAATACCCTAAGAGAAACTTGTTGTCAGACACCCATCCCAGGCACTCTCAGCCCTATCTGCAGGTGCATTTGAAATTTTTTTGAAGTGGGATGCACAACTTGAAGGAAGAGTTTGTGGATTCATCATTTCAGCCTGTTGTCATTAAGAAGCAGTGAGTTAATGGTTGGTTTCAACTAAGAGTAAGCAACAAGCCAAGTCTCAATAACCTGTTCAGATGTTTTTATCACATTAATTTCCATGGGGTATGAACAGATAGACAAGATCCAGCAGTGAAAACACTTTCACTGAAACCCATGTATGTAATGACCTGAGGAGATGGAAAAAAAAAGTGTTCTCCTTCCTTGGGACAAGATTGTCACATATAGGAGGTGGCACATTGTCTAACAGTGATATTTAACTCACCAAAGAAGAAAAAAACGTTACATTATTTTAAGAACAATGGACAGACTTTCTCGTGGATAAAAAATAAAAAAAACAAAACAAAACACCACATTCCAGGGAATGCATCTACCTGGATACCCCTTGAGACTTCAAAGAGAGAGTGGTTATAAAAACTACCATGTTTTCAATAAGTGTTTCTCTCTAATGAGTGCTACCTAAGGCATAAAGAATGTGGGAAACCATGACCCTTAACAGGTAGGTGTATCAAAAGAGAGATAAGGGGTTAGAGAAACCTTCCTAGTATTAGGTGAAGAAATTATAGGGAAAAATTAAACTTATTGTACTTACACAATGTCTTTCATAAACATTTTTGACTGTGGGTTTTATTTACTATATTGTGAAAAAATGTTCTGGTTTTCTGTTACCTTGAATTGAATTAATAATAGCCTCAAGGTAACCATACAATCAGAAAAGATTTCTTATGGAAGCTGTGATAAATCTATACTTGACAGTATCAGGAACCCAAACACCCCAGGATGCTCGAGCATGTCTAAAAATAAAGAGTATGTTGCCCAGGAAATCTTTTCCACCAGAAGAGAAAAATCTTCCAACATTAGCAATAGAGTCTGTCTGGAAAGAGGAAAATATTGGGGTTTTGTTGAACTTCAGAGACAGCTGGGAATTTTATCATGTAGAGTCAGATCCCATCTCTGGGCCAGGAAGACATCTGGCCTAACTTTAATAATTAACCTGCTGTGGAAGTACCTCTGCATTTTCTGTTTTATGCTAACTCATATGATAGGAGACTGAACTAGATTGCGTATGACAAGCAGAACTGAAGGAGCAGGGACAGACACAGGGAGGCACACAGCAGAGACACCCTGATTCTCTGCATCATTCAAAGACCCGTCAAAATTATTCAGCTGGATCTTTGCTTGTCCTCACATGAAGTCTCTGGCTAGATTTCTAGGAGCCACTATTCCCTCTTCAGTAACAACTGAAATTGAACTTTCCTTCTAACTCCTTTTATAATTTTCCAACTCATTGTGTACTCTATTCTTATGTACTGTGGGAAAAATTCATCAGAAATTTTAATTTTAGCTTTAAGAACTGTGATCCACAGGGAGTAGATACTAGTTTCTATTCACATATATATTTGTAAGAATATATATTTCATATTGCTAAGAACTTTTAATTCCACTATTAAAACTAGGAACGTACTTTTAAAATTAAAAGCTACAGATAGTTGCAGTAAGAATGGCAGTTTCTTCATTCTCAGTGTGGGGATTTTTGTTTTACAGTCATTTTGAATACTCAGTACAATTGCAAACAGTTACAAGGTTCGGTGTCAGGTCAATTTGTATTGCAACAGCAAGTAAAACATATCAGGCTAATATGTAATTATCTCTAGATAAATACTTTGCAGAAATAAACTAGAAATTGCCCTCTGGCAGTGGCATTCAGCTAGCATAGCTGTCATTATTAGAGTATTAATTGGGTTGACAGTAGTCAGTCAAGAAACTGCAGAGCAGTGCTTTTGCTCCAGCTTTAAAGCCTGCCTTGTCCTAGTGTTTTCATTAAAATTAATGTGCTAGCCACATTTGCACGTGTATGCACGTGTGCAAAATGAATATTAAAAAATCAGTCTCTTTGTAAAGATCTTTATCTATTCTGAGGAGGCCATGAGTTGCTTTTACTGGAATAATGATCACTGGTGTGCAGAGAAGAGTGTTCCTGTGTATTTACATGGTTACAGAAGAAAGCACAGAGCATTCAGTTAGTTGGCTTCTTTGTTATTCTATAAACTAAAATTGCCATTTCTATGGAACAAGGGCAGCCAGCAACTTGCAGTCAATCAAGGTTAGCAGAGAATAGAATCTGTAGTTTGCTCTGAGTAAAACCTGTTCTATCAAGTTACCTCCATTATGTGAGAGGTGCAATCATACTAGGAGGGGAAAACAGCTGAATACTGCTGAGGATGAGAAAGGAGCTGTAAATGAGGACATGGGATCAAGTAGCTGGAGAATCAAGCTTGGAGATTGGATCATAAATGTACTTGTGAGAGCATGGCAATTATTATGTAAAATGATCAAAATACAGTCTGTCTCCTAGTAGGGGCTTACAGGAAGATAATTCAACAAAGAGACTAACATCTTACACAAATGAAGTCTGTACTGAGTAGTTCTTGGCACTATATTCTCTCTCTTCCATGAAAAAAAGTTCAGATTTCATTTAGACATGGCAATATTGCTATTGATGAACTCTCTGAGCACAAAACACCTCTCCAGGTGAACTGTTCAATTCTCTGTATCACTCCAAACTTTTTGTTAAGCAATCCTTTATGTTTGTTTAGTGTATATGAATCTCACTGGATTTAAGTCCAACTTCATTTATTTCTTAAGAGAGTACTTACTTTATTTAATAAACTCTGCTTGCTCTTCCTTTAACCTAGCCCAAACGCATCAGTTTTGCTGTATAAAGATAGATTGCTTACAAGAAATTATGTATATTCTAATATGAAATAATCCTGAAGATACCATGACATATTTCATTTTGGATAATTCCATCACTGGGGGAGTGGGAAAACAAATTTTCTCAACATCAGCACGGTAGAGAACACATGAGTATCAATTTACAAGTGCCCATGGCCTCATACACTGTATATCACTGTGTCTGCGCTCTGCAGGCAAATTGCAAGGTCCACCCTCTCATGTCTCACAGACCTGTGCGAGAGTGACCAGGATCTATCCTACATAGATATGTCAGGGAGCACTTTGTCTTACTAAAGCTGGATCCACTTTTCGGTGTGAAGTCCCATTATCTTTACTACTGTTTAAATATATATATATTAATTATTGAGGCTCAAATTTGAGTTGTGCTCACTCTTATCTAATTTATTTTTTAGAAAAAGTAAATTGAAACAAAAATAATTTGAAAAAAAGAAAGAATAAGAACTGGAGAACACACAATGTACTGCTCACATAGAAGAGCATCCTTTCTTTCCGACAGCAGCTACACAGAAAGAAATATGTGTGATCAAAAAAAGCTGAACAGGCTGCCTAAACTCTGCCATTTTATTGCTTTTGAATAGCTGGTGTTGCAGCCCTGTGACCATTATTCCAGTGTGGTTTCTGTTCCAATTTATATGCATCACAATATTCATTTGTTATAGGAACACTTCACAACTCTCATAGCAAAGGGGTTAAATCATACAAAAAGGCAAAAATGTTGAATAGCCTAAACTACCTTCTGTCGTCTGTGACCATGGGCTTTCACCAGCATTCTAATGAGAAGGAATAAGATAAAGCAATACAATTCCTCATTCATCTGTAAGCACTTCAGCACCAGAAAGACAGAAGTAAATTGAAGAGAATTCAGACAAAGCCAAATGATTAAAGGTCTGAGGGGACTAACTTTTGAACAAAGATTAAAGGAAGAGAATAATAATAACATACACTTTCATACTTTCTTTCACTTCAAAGCAAAACAAACATTAAGAACCATATAGTGTTGGCTAAGAAAATTGCACAAGGCCTCAAAGAGAAGCAAACCAGAAGTGCTGGACTGTAGAGGCCCGCAGACAGGAACACCAGGTGAGTCCATCCTTTTGTGATCAATAAGCCACTTACAGTGGCTTCAGAATTAACAGTAAATTTGGGATAACAACATTCCATTTTTAAAAGGCCTTTTTGCAAGGAAGGGTAGATGCAGCTGCACAAGGAAATCTGGAACAATTCCCTAGTGTGCTAGGAATGAGGCAGGAGCCACTCACTCCTACAAGCTTTCTCCTTTATTCAAGATACTCTCTAGTGTTATTTAAAGTCAGAAAGGAAAGGTGGTCAGGAGTTGCTCCTATTTATGCATCTTTGTGCCCTCTCTACTACTGACTCATTCTCTCCTGTGTAAATCAGCATAATGCAACTGGTAGCCCCAAGGCTGGATGAAGTACAAGATATCTGTGGTATCTTTATGATTTTCACCTACACAGAGAAGCACTGGCAGGTACCAAATTCATCTCAGCATTTTCACACACATTCAGAAATTTAGCTATCAAGGCACACACATCCCAGTGCACCAAGCAGCTGGTATCACCTCAATATATCTTTTTAACATCAGGTGACCTGTAGCTGCACTTTTCACGTACCAAACGGATGCAAAGGGTTAGGAAGTGAGAATGATAGAAGATGGATTTTCCAAGGTAATAAGGTGCAAAATGCAGAGAGGCTCAGCTTGATCTGGTACAGGTTTACAATGCAGCTACATGGCAAGGATAGATTTGCGGGGTACCAAACTCAAGATTCAGAAGACAGGTGACATAAAGAAAATCAGAGCAGGAGTGGAGAGAAAGATCCCTTGTACCTCTTTTGCATTTTAAAAAATAAGAGAAGAGGAAAACCTGTATTCCATTAACAAACAAGTGGATGACAGGCTTTCTGATACCATCTATATTTTATAGAACACAAACAATTAAGCTCGAAAGGATAATCTTGTACATCGCTTAGTCTGAAGTTTTACTGTATGTGTCAGCAAATGCTGCCTCTCCAGTGACATAACAGTACACGTGGCCACTTGTAAGAGAGCAGTGTGAAGTATTCCATGCACAACTTATCTGAAGTCCACTAGACTTGCAGACACCTACCCACCACAGCATGTTCTGACCTCCAGGAAGAGAGTACACTGTGCTGATGGCTGTTCCAAAAGCTGTTACCTTCATCTGCGCTTAGCAACGAGAAAGGATTTTCTTGTGACCTACATCTTGCCACCACCCCTTTTTCACTCTATGTAGATGATGCCTTGATGGTGCTGTTTAGAAACAGCACCAATACTCTTATCTGCAGTAACTGTCTGTTGCTTCTGCAGATAGATGTGTACATTTTTGTAGTTAACTGTTACATCATTAACAACGTAGAATAGCATTACCCAAGAAAAGCGTTCTCTCTCTGCATCTTATTTCTGTAGACACAAACTGGGAATTGGAACAAATATTCTGTAGGATAAAAAAGTGTTGTGTTTTTTCTCCTCCTTCTAGAGGTCCTTAGCCATGGAATTAATTTTTCCTATGCTGTGCCAGTGCCCTGACTTGCTCTGCGGTATAACTCCCATCTGTTTTTCCAGGGCACTCAGGGACAAGGTGGAATGGGGGTCTAAGGCAACACACAAACACAAGCTGTTTCCTTTCCAAGAAATTTGAGGCTGTTTTTTCATCTATGTGTAGGATAGTGTCTGATATGTACCTTTTAATGTTGTATAACCCAGCACAAATGCCTACTGTCTGGCAGAACACTGTGAATCAAAATAAAATGATTTATTGCAGGTTCTTGCTGCAAGTCTCTCTCTTTTTTTTTTTTTTTCTTTTTACTAGGGGAATATTACAGTGTATGTCTAAATGGTATCATTTATATCCTGGGGAGCAGATTATGCTAGGTCAGCTTTAGCCATCTGGTATGAATTATTAGGTAGGAGTAAGCAGGATTGTGCAGAGTGCTGTTCAAGAAGGAAAACTGATTCATGTGGTGGAAGTATCAGGAAAGTGATCAGAGATCATACCAGACTGCCAGTGAAGGCTTTTAAAGATCCTGCCCATGGAAGCAGTCCAAAGAGAGGTTAAATAACATACTTCACCAAATGCAACTATGTTTTGTGGGGTTGTTTTTTTCAAGTAACATTGAGTAAAATGGCCATTTTAAGAGAGAGAACATTAAAAAGTAAGACAAGAAAAAAAGCTTTACTCGAAACTGGGTGAGTTTTCAACTAAAGCAGGACTATGGTACAGACTGTGTGAAACATGGCAGCTCTCCAGTTATCAAGCTGGTACATAGCACTGATCAGGGTCAGGGTGAGCTCAAACCTGTCCCCACTAGCATCCCTCAGTGCAGGAGCAGTCAAAAATGCTTTTTCCCATTTCAGCTCTATCTCATCCCCAGGACTCCACATATATTACCCTGGCGCTAATAAAGGTGGTGTGAGATTCAACCATAAAGGAAGAACTCAAGGCTTATTTTTTTTTGCAATTGTCAGGATTAACACCATGATATGTCAAGGCAAAATGAAATTTAGGAGCCCCGTGGCAAGGCTTTAAAACATAAGCTCTTGGTGCACAAGAAACATAGATGCCAACCCAACAGCAAGAGTTACTGCAGAAGGAGAGGACAGGTTCTCTATTCCATGCAGGCTGTGAAACGGTGCAGTGAAAGCCAGGGAAGTAGTCTTCTGCCAAATGCCTATGGTTGATAAATGTTCCTAAATCTATTAAAAGCAGCATACTCTGGTATAACATGTACCAGAGTAAGCAGCAGGAAATATGGTTTCTGTTATTAGGCTGTCTTTATTCTTGAGTTTTGGCAAATCCCTTCTATTTGGCCTAGATAACTTTTTGAGGTCCTTTGCAACCTGAGTTATCCATGATCCTTTGCACACCTAGATGGCAAGGTCTTTGAAGCAGGAACCCTTATTAAGTAGGTACACACCTGAACAAAATGATGTATTTTTATCAAAAAAAGGCTCTGAAGCACTCCATGTGCTCTAATAAATAACTAAATAGTTAGTAATTAATGATCTTTGCAATAGCTATTTAGATGTGTATTGCGTCAGATGGAGTTAATTTTCCCCATAGCAGCCCTTATAGTGCTGTGCTTTGTACTGAGAGCTAGAAAGGTGTTGATTACACACCCGTGTTATGTCTACAGCTGAGAAGGGCTCACACAGCACCAAGGTGGTTTTTCAACATTTCCCCCTACAGTGGGATGGGGTGGACAAGATCTGGGGAGGGGACACAACTGGGACAGCTGACCCAAACTGACCAAAGGGATATTCCATGACATATAACATCAGCTCAACTATTAAAGCTAGAAAAAGGAGGGAGAGGGGTGGGGAAGGGCAGGGAGAGCATCGTCTTGTCCTGGAGAGCAACTGCTATGTGTATTGGAGCCCTGGTTCCCCATATGGGCCGGACATCACCTGCTGATGGGAGGTACAGAATAACTGTTTTATTTTGCTTCTGTGCTCAACCTTGCTTTGCTTTTCATTAAACTGCCTTTGTATTAACCTACAAGTTTCATCTTATTTTCTCCCCCTGGTCCAGCTGAGAAGAAGAGTTGTGGGAGTGAAAGAGTGGCTTGGTGGGCACCTGCCTCCCAGTTAAGGTCAAACCACCACAAGATGTATGAAAAAAAAAAGTCTCTAAGTACTTCTGACTATGCTGTACAATAGTATCATGACTGTTTTTTGTAATATAAAAAATACAATCAGAGCTCTCCCAAACTTCACAGCTAAGAACACCTGCCTCAAAGACAGCTGTCCAAAATCCAGAGAGAATATATTTGACACAGATTGCTCTGCACAGAGAAGACAAAATAATTGCTGCAGCCATCTCTGTGTGAGTGATGTTTATATTAACAAGTGAAAACTAGAAAGCAATGTCAAACAGTAAAGTCAGTATTTAAGCCTGTTTAGTGATGATGTTGAGTGTATTACTACCATTTTGCCTATATATTCTAACCTCTGCAGTCTGCATTTGAGCATTCATCAGTGACAATATGTTATGGCTAACATCTCTGGCTGATAATTGTTTCTAATGGAATCAGAAAAGAAAGTGTGAGACAAGTTCAATAACACACAGATACACAGCTGAAAGTGGACAGACTAGACTAAATTAGGAAATGCTGCTCTTGGTTCTGCTTAGTCTTTTTCTGAAGCCGAAGCTGCAGAAGACCAGGGCAGCAAATTCCAAATCCTGCAGAGAGGTTTCTTTTTAGACATACTAGCCAGGGCCTCAACATCAATGCACCGTCTGCAAGAATCAGAGCAGGATCAGGAGCACAAGCTGGCTGCTTTGCACCTCTGGACAACCAGGTATACAACTGAACCTGTCCCAGGATTTTTTTCCAATAGAAAACTGCGTAAACAGAAAGCGCTGTTAATTTTACTAAGTGTTCAAAAGTGAGAGCTAAGGAAGCACTAAGAGGTCAAGGCAAGGTTTCCTGTGCTTCAGAACAGACTGTTCATAAACTGAGAGTTTCCGCTAAAAAATGATGGTTTGTATCAAGCTCTTTTCCTATAAACTTAAACACAAACCTTCAGCTCTTTTCAGCATTGTCTATGTCTCTGCATGTAGCAGTCGGAGATTGTGGAAGTTATTTACAGACAATAATAACACATACCTTCGGGAGGAGGCTTTATTCATTGTGTGGAGAGTTGGCTGCAAAGCCATTACTGGAGAGATTTTCCCTTGTTTCTGTGCAGCACTTAACAGTTATTACAGTGCATTTCTGATGCTGTCGGAACATCGTGCAGCCCCACTGTGGGTCACAGAAGTTATAAACAGACTTTTATCTGAATGGTTCCAACACGCACCTAAACAACTATAATAGAGAGTTCAATACCGGAAAACTGTTCAGTTATATTATTTGTTTATTGTGTGGGTTTTTTTGTTGCTCCAGATACAATTTCTTTAAATAGGGATAATTAGAAAAAATTGTCAAAATTTGACTGTAAAATACAGTATCAAAACTGCAGGTATATTTTCATGTCTGAGGCAACAGTAATAGGAAAAAAAAATCAGATTATATATTTGTTCACCTTTTTTTTCTTTTTTGTAATCTTGGAAAGGAAAACAGCTGCAAAGCCAATTTCTCACAGAATGTGGAGGGAAATGCTGCACAGCGGTCCAGAACCAGAACAGGATGCATCACTCTATAACATTTCCTAAGTCAGATTAATTTTATACAGGCTTTTCCATTGCATTTGCTCATAAATAGGTTGGGAGTAGGTAGAGTATATGGAACACCTAGTGCTTAGGGCACATGTCTTGGCACCTACAAGCTTTGGGGCAGCTGCAGATACTCAGCAGCCCAGCCACAGGTCGTCCACAATCAAATACCAGCTGGGAGAACCCAGTTTGCTGAAACTCTACAACCGAGAAAGATTTGGCTCCCTATTTTGACCCATGAGGTGTTTTGCTCTAACGCATGAAGCAGCACAAGCATCCAGATCTGTGCAGAAGGCAAAGGGGTCAAGTCATGGCATATGACCAGATATGCAGCCCACAGCTGCTAGCCCAGGTTGATCACATGTGCCAGCAGTTCTTCCAGGGAAAGCTGAAGCAGTCTTAGGGCAAGCACAGAAATCCTGTGAAGAGCTAGGAACAAAGTGATTAAGTCACCTCAGGATTAACCATAGCTGTTCACAGCTTCAACTCGCTGACTGTAATCCCTCTCGTGTCTTCCCTAACTTCCTAATATTTTCTGGTGCAGACAATTTTTTTATAAAAAAATAACTAAAGCATCACCTTCTGAACTGGAAATGAGACTATACAAATATATATGTCTCTTCTAATCAGACTTTGCCATTGCCAGAACAAAGAGTTCGAGTCTGCCCTTGCATGAGAGTGTTTGCACACACAGCACTGCAGCACCAGCACATCCCTTCTCCTATCATGGAGAAATGCCACCACAGATCCAATGCAGGAATGAGGAAACAATAGCTTGGCAGGAACCTGAAAGGCTCTTTCACATCAAACAGTTTAAAACATAGCTGATGTTGCAAAGGCCCTCAAACCTGCACAACAAGGACATGCCTCCAGCCTACCTGACACAGTGCCCTAACTGCCCTTCAAGGAGGGGAGAAGGCCAGGAACTTGTCTAATTTGTCTAATACACATCATTCACCATTTATATTTCAAGATTTGACCTCAGACAAATCAAATATCCCAAGAATCTGATCTTTGAATAGGTACTTGCATATTTTACTTTCCAACACTTGGGAAATTACAACTCTGCTGTTAGCACAGCCTGATAAAAACACAGCACAGGAATGTCTGCATCAGTCGCTTTACACTATGAATTTCTGCCGTCCCATTTACCATGGACTGTTAACAACTTCATTCCTCCTTTCCCCAGACTAATTTGAAACCCCACACCATGCAGAACTTGTCATCACTTGCACAGGGTTCCTTCTTCAGAGCATATCATTCCAACTGCTTCCAAAGGAAAGACACTTATATAATTGATGCTGTCCATGCTGAGAATAGGTTGGACACACAGTATGTCATGAAGAACTAATGTTCCAAGCACAAGAAATGTCATATGTTGGTCTCAGGTCTTTGCCAGCATTTTCCATCTTTCACCCCACTGAGGCTGTCACTGAGTGAGGTGGGAATCTCAGATACCCAGCCCTTACCTTAAAGAAATGCTGATGAGCCATACCTGAAAAATGCAGTAATGGTAAATTGGTTTATTCCTATGTAAGGCTTCAGGGTGTTGTCCGTTAGGAACCACAAGATCAAGAAATCCAAACCAGACACACTGTCCGAAGGCAATGTAAGAACATTTTTAGGGAAACCCCATGGTAATCTATAAGGAATTAGTAAGAATTTCTTCCTGGCCATTTTCTTCAACGTACAAAGAAGCATCTTCACACCCAACCCCTTTTGAACATCACTTTAAATATAAAGCTAATAAAGCATTGAAATACCTTTCTTTCCTGTTCTTTCATGTTCTAGAACACCTTTTAATTTTTTTTAGTCTCTCCACTTCAAGACCTGATCTGGGAACATCTTCCCCTCTGCATCTCTCTTACCCTTTCACTGCAAACACCCCACAGTCTCTTTTTAGTGGAACAGTACATATCTGCTCAGCCCAAGGCTTAGCTTTTTAGCAGGGCATCACTTTCTTTACTCCATAACCGACTTTATTCTGATACCAAAGCACACAACCCCAGTTTCTCTAGTGTGTGGTATCAGATGCCTGTCAGGTAACGTGAGAGGCACTAAGCCACAAGTCTGTCCTTGTTTTTGATGAGATGCATTGAAAAGGCAAACATATGTAACTATGGGGCTTCAGCCTCCATCTTCATCTCCCACCCACACTCCTGGTGCAGCTGGCTGCCTGTCCATAAACCAGACTAAGGAAGGGCAATAAGCATACCAAGGGACCATTCCCATGCAGTGGGCAACCACAGAGCATCATATGAGCCGCAGGGGACACAGGTTGACTGTGTAGTTCCATGCCTGAAACTCAAGAGGGTTGCCTCTTATGACTCAGCTATATTTAATTCTGAAGATATCAAGTATTTCAATGCTTGCATTTAAAAGAAGGCATGCAAAGAATAGATGGAGAAGTAAAAAAGTTCCAAATAATTCTAAATCAACCTATTCCTTTGATATGTGCCTAAGCTGCAGAAAAAGCAAGAACATGTGTAGAAAACTGGGTTAACTATGTTCCAAGTCTCACTTCAGCCGCCTCTCTCTTACCCTACATTTTACTAGTGGGAAGTGTAATGTAAGTGGTAAAAACAGGGAAATGAGAACTTCAGGCTGCAGATTCTATTTGCAGTTTTTCCACTGACTTGCTGTGTGACCTCAGGCAAATCAAGCTCTCTGCATTTCAGCTTAACCTTCTGTGAAAATTGAGATACGAATGCTTTGACTTACCCATAGGCTCACAGTGGGGTGTTACACAGCTTAATTAATTAATGTTTGTTAAACACTTTGAATGAATGTTTCTATACAAGTTTAAATTATTATCGGTTGTACATTTATAAACTCTGGCTTATGACCCTTGAATGCATTTGCCACAATGTCTAGTGCAAGCCTTAAGATTGCTACTCTGATGTAATAAATTATACTTTAAATGAACCCTTTCACCGCAGCGACTTTGACTTTAGTTGTCTACACTTAACATTTACAGTCATTGCACTAATTGGTCTAACCTTGTATTGCAGGTTTCCATGAACATCAAATGACTTCTTTGGTCATGCTTGAATTTGTTTCACTTTATGTTTTCATGGGTTTAGTAACTGCTAAGAGACTTCATGTAAATTCATTGACATTTGCTGGTCTCCATTGGAAGAAGAAAACCCTGTATCTCTTACACAAGTCCTTGCAGGTCTAGAATCTCTTCACTGCTCTCATTATCTTCATTCCCCTGTAATTGGTCGGTTTATGGACACAGTACAAGTTCTTTTAACTTCACTAACTTAGGTTTTCACTCAATATGAATTTATATATTTATTCATGAATCATAGAACCATAAAATGGTTTGGGTTGGAAGGGACTTTTCATGATCATCAAGACCAACACTACATCATGGGGAGGGACAAACTAATTTTCCATATTTTTTTCACTGACTGTTAGAGGTAAGAAATTCTGTGATGTATCCTGAAGAGGGCCTCTGACCCCCTTAAAGCTTAACGTAAGCACCAGTATAGAAGGAGGAAATGTTTTACAAAAAGTCGTGTTCCCAAATTAATGAGTTTTTATAGGAAGTTTGATCTTTAGCATGCAGAGATTAATGTTATGAGCATAGTACTGAGCTTATTAACAAAATACAATTTTTCAAGAGAAATCATTCGTAAAGTTTTACTGCAGCAGCATCTTTAAAAATGTCTGACAGCAAAACCCAAGGAAGCAGAAAGGGATATGCTAATTAAAAGGCATTATATAAATGCTAATGAAGGAAGTGACCCATGAATTAGCATGTCAAGCCCCAGTGTCTTATCACTGAAAACAAAGAAAAAAAAATGAGTACAGCTCCTATAATGGTGTGCTGCTGACAGAGGAAGATCCCATCTTTACTTTAGGCATAGCAGGAGCTCAGAGCAATCATCTTGAACAGCAATGATAAATCAAGTCAGCTTCAGAGAGGATAGACAAGACTAACATTGTCAACAGTCTGACATTAAAACAGCTGGAGAGTTAAATATAAGTTGCAAACTTCAGGGATTCCTTTTGAGCCTTTCTAAGAATTGAGATGTGTTCTGAAGATTAACTTTGTCACATCTGCTGCAAAGGCTGGGCTGCGTATCATGGATGCTGACAGCCGGAGCAGCGAGATTGATTTAGACCTGTATGAGCTAAAGCCAGAAGGTAGCAGATATGGCACAGGACTTAACAGAGATCTGGGCCTTTCTGGAGACATCTAAGATGGCATGAAATTTGACTTACATCAGAGAGTAGAGAGGGAACCAGTTGTCTCTGGGAACACAGCCACTTCAGTTGTTCCAACAACTGTGTTGACTCAACCTCTGTTCATAACAACGGGAATTGAGACAGTGGATGTATTAATACCCAACCTGGAACCACAATGCCAGTCTGAGTATCCTTCCTATAAGTAGGCAACACTGAAAACCTGAGTGTTTTGATGGCACTTCTTTCCTTGCAGTCAGAACTTGTTCTTGAGTAAAGCTGTGGTGGTTGTATTTGCATTCTTTTTCATATTTGTATTGGTTTGTTTTCTCTGTTAGTAGACAAAGATCTAGGACCATTTTTGGTGTGCTGTAGTACTACAAAATTAGCTTTAAAATAACCTACATTGTTAATCAGCCTTCTGAAAACATCGTCTTAGTAAAGATGGTGGAACAAAACTCATTTTGCAAGTTTTATTTCAAAACAGTTTTTGCAGACAGCTTCTGAGTGAATGATCTGAAGTCACACTGGGAGTCTGAGGACAGCACAGAAAGACAGTGCATGCACACCTACAGAAGTCTGCTGCTAACTGTTTTTGCTATTAAACCAATCTTGAATTGTGAAGTGGGACATCAAAAGCACTCATAACACCTGGAAGACAGTGTGCTTTGCTTGAGTGTCATTTTTAGCATAGTGTAAATATTGATACAAAGAAAACTTTTTGTCTCTGAAAAAAAAAAGCAGACAGATATCAGCAAAACAGCCAGGACAATGATTCTACTACTAACTCACTATATTGCACTTGTTAATTCACTCCATGTGTTATAAGCACTTATTTAGCGCATGTTAAGGTTGTGAAGATCAATTTTTTAGTATTTCTATCATGCTTTGATGAAATCAAACATGATAGGCTGAGCTGTCTTATTATATTTCTTTTGCTAAGCTTTCTGTAAGAAAAAGCCAGGCATTGTTTTAACAAGATAATGATACTCTCTCAGTACTTGGAATGATAAATCATGTCAGAAAGTACAATTCAATTCATTATTTAAAATCTTGTCAGGAAGTGAAATTCATTTTTTTTTAATTAAGAGGAAAAATTTCAAATTATGTCTTGGATCTAAGAAAAAGAATTAATAAAAACTAATTATCTGAAATAAATTATTGAAAAGTTCTCTGAAAGCAGACAAACATAACAAGGACTTGCAAACCTGTCTCAAGATAGCAGCTTCAAATTCACTATGTGTAGATTACAAATTTTAAAAGTAACACCAGATTGTTGTCTCCTTCGTTGATAGGTAGATCTTCTATAGCTACATCAAACATTTCCCAGATGTATAGAGAGAGGGTTGGAAATGAGGTGTGAAATACACACATGTGGAGAAACATATCAATGATCCCTGCTGCGAAGAGAGTCCTAGCTCCGTGCACAGCCAAATTCAACGTTCAGTGGTCACCTCTGCAGTAGTGTGTTCCCTTCACGTCTTCAAAGTCTATTCAGAGGGGTGGAGGACAGAGTTAGTGTCCTTGACTTCTGTACTAACACTAAGGATGTATTTTTATTTATTTATTTATTGCTTAAAAGGTTGGCCCAGATGATCCTTGAGGTCCCTTCCAACCTGGCGTTCTATGATTCTATGATTCTCGAGCTGGAAAAGGTGTAGATGGTTCTGCAAGGCACAAGGCCTCATTAACAAGACTTTGACTCTTTTAATAGATACATTGGTGAAATCTTTCCAGCAGCTCCTTACAAGATTTTCTCCTCCTGAAACTATCTGTAGCCTGGAAGTCAAGAGCTTCTCCTCAGCGACAGGAATTCAAGTCTGAACGTGCTTAAGTTTTTGTTTATATTCCACCTTCTCTTTCCTGGGTGAGTGCTTTCACCTGCTGTCTGGAGAGAAGAAAGACT
>JAOXNV010019759.1:92698-104380 GCA_028565915.1 Momotus momota | reverse complement strand
CTTAAGTTTTTGTTTATATTCCACCTTCTCTTTCCTGGGTGAGTGCTTTCACCTGCTGTCTGGAGAGAAGAAAGACTGGCTGTTTCCCCATGGTCTGTTACTCTCACAAGTTGTGTTAGGCATGCTCAAACCTCCTTGCACGTGCAGGCACTTATACAAGATCTGACTGGGCTAATACGTGAGTCCTGCCAAGACGGAGGCAGTTGTCTGCATAATGAACTCTGCAAAAAAAACCCAGGGTAGACACTTAAGTCATTTTTCTGTGGCAGTGTCTCAGAAAGGGGATGTCACAAAGCTATGCTGTGCAGATAAATGCATGAAAGATTATGAGGCAAAGTCTAGCAATGGGACCTAGTTTGGATTTAATTCGCCTCTTTATACGTGATGACTTGTCATTTTAACTTGAAGGACTATCATAGCTAATAAAAATGGGACTTGCCACATGAAACCAGCTTTTAAAGGTGAGTTAGGCTAGATGAGTGCAAATGCGGTATTACCAAGAGGTCTGCAGGTGCTAGTCAACACTGTAATGGTAAAGCCTGAGTGACCACAAAATTCAGGAGAGGAGGAAAGGAGATTTAGATTATTCCTACTACCACCCACCCATGCACAGAAAAATCTGTCACTGGTGTTGTGAGAAGCTGACTTCTCCTTGTCAAATTGCAGGATAATGACTCAGGCAGCAAATACTCCACAGATATACTTACAAACCCAGGACAGAGCTAGTTAGACAAGTGGAGAAAACTTAGTGCTTTAACAAGGGATCCAGCAGCGGCTCTGGCGGCAAACAACGAAGCTGAAAGATGGCATTATGCCTGTATATTTAATTTACTTATAATTTCTCTTACTGTTCTGCATTGCAAACAGAGTAGCTGCTCAGTGGTAGGAAAGAACATGCCAGGTGGTTATGGGCTCAGAATTACCATTTTGTATATATTATCTGCTTACAAATGCAACGTTAATTAAGGTTCAGACACAGCAACTGACAAATAGTGGTTCATAATCATACAAGTTCTTCCAAGTAACGAGAATTTCTTCCACAAAGTAAAAGTACAGCAGTGTTGTGTGCAATATGGAAATCTGGGACTCCCTTCGATGAACGCATGCAGAGCGCGCCGCTGTTAATTGAGAAGATGTAATTATAGTACCCATGAGCCACCAGCATGCGGGGACACCTAATGGACGTTACGGAAAGCAGTGCGTTATGTTGGACTACTATTCTCAGCAGTTTGTTTCTCAAAAAAAGCCACAGCTGAAAGTTAATACTGGTGAACCAAATGCCGTGTGACATAATCTCAGTCATTAAGTCATAGGAACAAGCTTGACTGATCAATCAGCAACACCCATGTGGCTTCTCATGAGCCTTGACTGACGTGACAAAAAAGCCAAGTAGCTGCTAAGCAAGTTTCCAAGCCTGAAGATCATGCATACAAAGTCCGGCAGAAAATCAGTATGAAAAACGGCATGAACTAGGTAAGATCTAACACAGAGAGTGAAAGGGGCTGCCAACCCCGCTTGTTTGTCGCAAGGAATAGATCCCACCCTGCTTCCCCATGGGTGTTCATCAGAAGGTACAAACCTCTGGGTGAGATCTAGGAGGACATGCTTGCTGGCTGTAACCATTTCATCTACACCAGTTATTCCTGCCTGCACAGATCAGAGCCCTGAGAAGCTGTGACAGAGAGGCCAAACTGGAAAGACGGATCTATTATGACCAAGACTGGGACTTTTCATGCTTATAAGGAATCACTTCAGTCCCCTACAAATATTAGCAGGGTTATATCGCTGGTGAAACAGTCAAGGGCAGCAGGAGAACGGTCTGACACACAGCAGCCTGCAGTCACGGCTGAGCTCAGATTGCTGAATGATTAACGAAGTGATGGATTTACCTCGTTAAGAGAAGGCAACAGCTTGTGGTCCTTAATGGCAAGAAATTTAAAACTGATAAAAGGGGTGAGGGTGGGTTTTGGTTTCAGCAAATCATAACACGACCTGGCCCCCTCACTTCCATAGAGTATTGGTGAACTACACCACAGGAGACAGCCATAATAAATAACATGAATGACAGAAACTTTGGAATTTGGAAACATATTATCTTAGGGCTCAGTTATAACAGGTATTTGTGGACACGAGCAGTATTATCAGACTGAACTCATCTTTAGGAGACTAAATCCTTAAGAAGGTTTCTACCAGCTGAAGCAAAATAACCTATGGCTTTAGGCATAAATTTTAAGATTATGGGAGCTCCTTCTAACTATATTCAGTTATTTGTCCAAAGGGCCCAGGATACTTAACCTTATAAAAATAGATAAGTAAATCTTAATTTGTTCTCTAGTCAGAATCTTGTTTCACTCTGAGAAATCCCATCATGTTGGGGATCTGTATCAATAAGACAGTTGTGTCTGGGCAAAACCGTGGCAAATCTTTATATTAAGTCTTTAGGCTAATGCACACAGAACTGCATTCATATGCATAAACGATGTATCTAACCCTGCCACTTGTGAAAGGGCTTCAAAGCTGTTCTACTTAGATTAAAAATAAAAGTAAATTGTATTCTTAGTGTTCTGTACATTCAGCATGGAAGAACTCATCTAAGGAGGAGCTAAAGTGAAAAAAACAAGGAAATTGGGCAGGAACGGGTTGAACAGCAATTATTTAATTAACACTAGATTCTGCTTTTCCAAAATGAACTTGAAGTGTCACTGCTACAGCAACAGCCACATAAATCCAAGAATCTTGAGAACAGAGCTAAGACAGAAATAAATCATGCACTAATGAAAGCCGCAGAGAGTCAACCAAGGGGATGAGTGGTCACTTCTCTCCCTTTGGCGTTCATATTGCAGACGTACTTTTGTTTTGTGTGTGCCTTGATCCTGCCTAGAACAAAGAACTTAGCCCTTTAGTGACCTGTCCAGGATTGGGAAGAAAGTGTTTAATTAAAAATACCAAAAATGCTCTAACACTACATTTCCTTAGTCATTATTCAAGATTCAGTTCAAAATCTCTGAAACTCCTGGTGTTATCACACTTTTAATATTTTAGATCATGTTCATTATAAATAAGCTTCTACTAGGATAATGTGATGTAAAAGACAAGCTGTCAAAAATCTTTGTTAAATATAAACTGACAGCATTTGAAACATGCTCAGCTGAAAAATAGCAAAGTTTATGTAAAAGATGTTATTAACAGTTCATGATCTTTCACGTACTGTGTTCATTTATTAGAACCCGTGGCATGAAAGTTGCCATCAGTTCATGTTTAAAAAGAGATTTTTCTTTAGCAGCTTTTTCTAAATGCTGTGTCAGTGACTGTCCATAACTCAAATAGCGCTCTGCCATGTAATGGAAGTATTCAGCAAGATGATTCAACCTCACATGATATTTTTTTGTTAAGAAATACCTGGAAAAAGCTCTCATTCTCCCCAAAACCAATAGAGGCCAGTCGTTTTTGCTTTTTTTGCAAACACATCTCCTAATGATGAGTCCTAAGCCTTGAAGGTTTTTTTCAGTTTAGTTTGGCAAATGCGTTCATCTTTAATGAGCCAAAAACCAAACATTTGAAATAGAGTTTTACAGTTGCTTCCAAAATATTTTCCCAAAGACAGACCACAAATATAGCCTCCAAGAGCCAATCACAGACTTAGCTGTCTGGAAAATGGGAATCCATTACCACATGTAATGTTTTCACACCACAAATAACACCGAAAATTTGACTGCCAGAATAATGCTGTGAATAGGAGAAAAGAAAAATATAAAGGATAAAAATGTCGGGTTTGGCTTCGCCGCTGGCCTGATGGTGGGATGCACAATTCCCCGAAGTCTCATGATGCCTCTTTGGCAGGATAGTAGCAACCATATAGTGGATGAGCTGCTTGCCAATTAACCAGGCCAGTGACACAGGGAAACCAGAAACCTGCCGGGTACCAATTGTTGTCCAGCACACTACTAAATGAAAGATAAAGACGAGGGTATGTGCATAGGTACGTGCTGCTTAAGCTGCAGAGTTAAGGTCAGATCCCATGCAAGCACCTGGCTCACCTGGACCCTAATTAGTATTTTCTACAAGAAAAAACTTCCCTTCCTGAAAATTCCTAGTAAGTCTTCTCTCTACCTCTCATCAAAATTTTTATCTTTGTAAGAATAAAAGCTTCATTCTTGGTGATATGAACACATTTGCATAAAACCATGCAAAAAAATGTAAATTAAAAATATGAGTAAATAGTCTTTTTGTTGGTTTATAGTTTTGTAGTAATAATTGGACCTTTTAGTTTCTCATTGTTAGAAATTACATCCTTGAAACTCTCTGCTACAAGCTGATTAGTCTATGATATAAACCCATAAACTATTCTTTTTTTCTTCTCCAGAAGCTATTTTCTCTAGCATCCATTAACTTTCTTGCTTAACTTATTTCGGATTCAGTATTTAAAAGCCTAACTCTGACTTTAAAATTTATGACACACATGCACCCCTGACAGTCTGACACTTGGGGGTACCGCTACAGAAACTGAAGACTACATCTACGACAAGCAGTGAATAAGAAAAGGAGCAGTAAAAACTCAACTGGAGCTCTCCAGAAACACAGGAGGAAACAAAAGAGTTAAAGCAAGAGTCTGGCAAGATTTTTTTTGGATTACTTCAGTCACAGACGTACTAGATTTTTACATTAGCCTGTGACTGAGGCAGAGAAAATCATGTATCAGAATGCGCAGCACAAACACGAATATTGAGCTCCTAGACACAAATGAAGCTATTGAGAGAGATACATTTCATAAGAGAACTCAGAGGAAAGAGGAAATAGTTGAATAATTTATAACAGATTTTATACTGTTGAGGCAAATGTGCAATTTTGGAGGGCTTGTGAAATCCCTAATTCTGGAGATCCTGGAGATCAGATTGTATTGGGAATAAGAGTCCCAAATTTGGTAGGGGAAAGAATGTGAGGAAATCCTTATCCAAACCCTACAGAAAAGAAAGAGAATTTCCAAGATTTCTGACCACAAAATAAACGCAAGTGTAAATTTTGAAAGGAAAAGAAGACAAAGTGGGCAAGATTAGAAAAATCTCTCCAGAGCAACCTTTAGACTACAAATAGAACGAATTCACAAAACCAGTGCAGAGGGCCGAACCAGAACAGACCAAAATCAGTTCTAAGCTACATCTCACCTTTGGAAAGACCTTCCATATTTGCAAGAAAATAGAATGGCTTGAACTGGAAGGGACCTTAAAGATTATCCGTTTCCAACCCTTCTGCCATGGGCAGGGACATATCCCAGTAGACCAGGTTGCTCAGAGCCTCAATCAGCTTGGTCCTAAACACTTCCAGGGATGAGGCATCCATAACTTCTCTGGGCAACCTGTTTCAGTGTCTCACCACCCCCATAGTAAAGAACTTCCTCCTAACGTCTAATCTAAATCTGCTCTGCTCTAGTCCCTTGTCCTATCACCACATGCCCTTATAAAAAGTCCATCTCCAAGAAGCCAGAGTATATTAAAAAGAAGCCAATTGCTACCATGGCATTGTTCAAAAGGCACTTGTGTGCGACACCCGCAGTGAGTTTTTACTGATTAGTTGACTATGGCTGGACAGCTTAATGTGATAGCTGAAGTTACAGGAAACCATTTGAAGAAAAAACATACTTGCACAGAATACAGACAAGTAACCACAGATAATGCCGTGGAGAAATGCTTCTAGTTGAAGGTTTATATAAGTTTGACATAAGGATAAAGGAAAATCTTGAAAAGATAAGGTTTATAATTGTTTCAGGGACAGAGCGTATTGATTCAAAGTCTGAAAACATGGCAAATGCTCAGGCTCATTATGAGAGCTTATGCTGTAGAACAGAAGCTTATGAAGGTAGAAAATCAATTCTGTGATGTCTTTACTGGCATTGGAAAGCTGTCAACGGAATATAAGATAAGGACGACAAAACTCAATTGTCCTGTCATAAGTGTTCCTAGAAGTGCTCCTGCAGCGCTCACACACAGATGACAAGGAGTGGAACAAACACTCAAGTCTGATGTATGCATGTATAAATGGTAAAGTCTTTCCTATCACAGGTGCTTTTGTCTAAAAGGGTTACAGTATGAGTTGAGACTTTCCAAAAATAATGTCAGATACTGACACCTTATTTGAAAAATTGTAACTACAATCCCCTTAATAACATTGAAAGAACTTCACGCTGTAGGTAGCATTTTATCCAGTAATGTTAGATTGATGTGAGACTTGAAAAAAAGAGGGAAAACAATATGATGATATACTCCATTATGATAATTCAATAAATTGCAGGTCTATTCAGATTAAGATGTTTGTCCATGCCAGAATTACTCATGCACTGATTTGGAATTACTATTTCCGCTATATAGAAAAGACTACACATATAAAATCCTGGATGTGGCATACCAGATGTACTAATGAGAAATCATGGGTCACGATTTGATCATTCTGAGTTTCAATGCTTTGCAAAAATTTAAGCACACTCTCTTGAATCCAGATCATACACAATCTAACGGCTTTGTGGAGAAAGCTATGCAAATTATTTAGAGGATGCTCAAACAACAAAAAAAAATCCACCTGTGTATATAATTTAGTTTTCCACCTGGTATGTCTAAATCAAAATGGGTTATCTTTGATTTTGGGCCTCAGAAGTACTCATCATATTCTAGAGACAGGTCGAGAGACTAAGCAATTTGCTCAGAGAAAGATACATAAAAAAGGCTGAGCTAGAAATGAAACTCAGGAGTTCTTGGTTTAGTTCTTGTCTTCATATTCTACTTCTCAGAAGCAGAAAATATACATCATACCAATTTAATTATTTAGAATATTTTTTTTTTTAAGTTTAATATTTGTTTAAATACAATAGTAAGTGAATTCATCACACTGAAAGTTTGAGATCATTGTTTGTTTCTGTTTATCTGCAGAAGAGGGCTATCCTGACACCCAGTCAGAAATAATAAATAATTTACACACACTTCAAGTCTGATTTATTAATTTATACCACAGGAAAATAAATTTCAGCATTCAATTAAAGCAGCTTCACGTCACATTAAGGATTTCTTGTCTAATCTTTCACAGGGACTACAACACAATAGCAGACCACCAACCTGCAAGGCCAGTCCTAACTGTGCAGAATCTGATTGTGATCAATCAGAGAATCATTAGGGAGAAGCATAAGAACTTCTTGACGGGCAGATGGAGCATAGTCTTTATTCATCCTTGTCCCTGTTGGTGGCAAGCTCAAGCTATGAGGTGTTAAATTTCAGATCTTTTCGCTCAATAACAACTCTTGATATTTTTGATGTACATGTAAAATACACAATCTCTTTTTGTTTACTTTATTTGGCTTTGATTTCTTACTGTGGATACTTTCCATTATAAAAACTTTGCTTCCATAGTTTCACAGTTTTCCTTTCTTAATTATGCAAAATAGCCTTTTTCACGTCAAAAGGAAAAAATAATCCAAATTCTTTTGTGTGGTTTTGGATCCTTTTATCCATTTCGCTCTTATTTGTCTATTTCCTAAATGACAAATCTCGATTTGTTCAATCCCTTTTCATATCAAAATGTTTCACCTCATTCAGCTCTGTCATACTCCTTGAGCTCTGATATCCCTCTTTTTTGCAACAAGATGATCAGTACTGAACAGTATTAAAACAGCCTTCACCAACTGATTAATGGAAAAGACTTTATAAAAACATTTGTGTTGTTTACCATCCCATTCTTTAGGAATTCTCACATCTTATCAACTTCTCTTATTACAAATGTGCATGCATGGGGCAGAAGTCTTCATTGCGCCTTCTATAGTGATGCTATGTCCCTGCCTACTAAAGATATATCAGTTGTGACATTTATTTTGTTTTTATTGTGATATAGATGATATTATTCAGGTACACTACACACATTTAGAATACCAAGGTTCAGCTGAAATACTCTCTGGAGAAGGGAAAATTAGTTGTCAGCAAGGGACCACATAAAGTTCAGAAAAAAATAAAATTGTTGGGGGGGTAGGGAATATATGGGAGGATATAAATAAGAAGGAGAGAAAATAAATTAACCAAATGATGCTCAATGTATTTCTTAAACTCTAATTTTCTAATAAAGAACTAAATGGACTGCAAACTTGGATTCTCTCTGAATGTATAAGTAAATATATTTCATTTTTAAATCATGTTTCATGTCTATTCCAGCTTAAAAATGGGGATATCTAGTCATCATCACCTCTTAGCTATCTGAGATCTCCATAACATCGGTGAAGGAATCTGCAAAACCCTGTGAGAAAATAGATCTATACACCAAGGGCACTTCTATATCTGGTCACTGCTCCTGCTGGCAATCTCATTAGAGGAACCAAGTATTGCTAAAATCATAATTCATTTTATGTCATGTGATATTCAACAAACTAAGAAATTGTGCCAAACTTATTTAAACAATGGTTAGATTAATTTCCATCTGTATCGATGGTGTATGCTCAACTACTGAGTTTAATTAAAACAGTAACAAATATCTAACTGAGCCTATTGAGATGTTTGTAAACTTATTATGACAAAAACTCTGGGACTGCAGGCAAATGCACACAACTTCAAGCATGTGAAGAGTCATGTTAAAGACAAATGGATCATTCACAATTTTAAGTTAAGCATAATGGTACATCCCTGCAGAATTGGGTCAAAATGTGAAACTCTCATTGAGTTTAAAAAATATGATTTGAAACATCCTGAATAACAGTGTTATCCTGGCAGTTTATACTAAAGACAAAGAAAAAACCCTAGCAAATGCACTAAAGAGAGCTCATAAATATTAATTTGACATTTCTACCAACACAAAGAAATAAAAAGTATAAAATCAAACATTTATATTAATGAGAGATGCTTGTGTGCTCTGTATTTTATATATTGTAGGTTTTGGTTAGTGTCTTATATTTCCAGACCAATTTGCTCTTCAAAATCTGCTGCAACCCAAAATATGCTTTACTGGGAACCTCGGCATGAATTTCAATTTTTTTTTCACTTCAAAAAGGTACCCGAGAGAAGTGTTTACTTGCCATTTGAAATGCAGATAGAATTCATGCAGTTGCAGATAAAAAGAATCACTCCTTGTCATACCAAGTAGCAGTGGTTAATTGTGATGCATCATGAAGCATATGCATTGTCAAGAAACAGACACATTAATCTTGGGAAATGTCATCAAGCAGATCAAGACACACTGGTCAATAAAACCCAAATGGCTTTGTCACTCTAGAGATTAAAAAAAAAAAAAAAAAAAAAAAAGATGACTTAACTTTAAAACAGCAAGAGGACTTACAGTCCAGGTTTAATTGTCTTTTCCTTTAATTTCAAAATTTGGACTCTTCCCTACTGACTTTAGTCAGAATTCATGTCCTGTATTCCTGTATCAATTTCAGAGAATTTGCCCTCTAATTCCTTTGCTCAAACAACCTAATCAAGGCCTCTCTCTTTTCACACCCTCTATAAAACCAGCTTCTTCTGAAAATTTGTTTTAGTTGAAAATATGACACACTGACCTTCAGACTTTCTATGATCAGCACTTTTATGAGTCAGCACCTCAGCTACGACATCCCATCAGCATGTGGTAGGATGAATGCTCTGAATACACTGTGAATCTGAGGGCAAATGTCCTGAAGTGTGGGTCTGCTGTAAGATTCCCATGGACAGACATGCCACTGGCTAGAGCTACCTATCAAAGGGGAAAAAGTAATTGAGTTATACCTAAGACAAAACTCAAGGTTTTTATCTTGATTATATTCTTCTATGAAGAATATAAAGGGATTCAGATCAAGCAATTAACCTTTCAAGGTGCATGCCATCTATCAGCCTCATGCTCTTGCTTTTCTGCTTTCTTGGAACAACTGCAGACCTTCTGAATATAATCTTATTTTTCAAACTGCACAGGATGTCCCCAGTGCTCAGGTTCTGTTCTCCCACACCTGGAGGGCAAGCAAGTTAAGGTACTTCTGAAAACCACCTCTGCAGGAAGCAGTCCCTCATAAAGGATCTTATCAATATTTATAAATATCTAAAGGGCAGGAGTCAAGAAAATGGGGCCAGTTTCTTTGCCATGGTGCCCAGTGATAGGACAAGGGGCAACAGACACAAACGGGAGCACAGGAAGTTCTACCTAAATATAAAGAGAAACTTCTTTACAGTGAGGGTGACAGAGCATTGGAACAGGCTGCCCAGAGAGGTTGTCGAGTCTCGTTGTCTGGAGACTTTCAAAACCCACCTGGATACATTCCTGTGCAACCTGCGCTAGGTGAACCTGCTTTGGCAGAGGAGTTGGACTAGATGATCTCCAGAGATCCCTTTCAATGCCTAACATTCTGTGATAAGTCATTTGCTGCAACCACTTAAGCCACAAAGATTTTTTTCACTGCTGTACAAAATCCATTTTTTACTTCTACTTGGCTTGAATCCAACAGAAACTGTGGCAAACAGTAACCAAATAAATGATACTGTTTACCATTAGGTGATGTGCAACTTGCTAGTTTCTAGGAGACGTAGCCTCCTCTTGGTTATATCACCAATATTACGAAGCTGACATGAAGAGAGTTATAGTGTGGGTTGAGGTCGAGGAGGAAAGGAGAAAGACAAAGCGCTTGAGACAGTTCCTTGTCTGTGCCTAGAGTGACGCAGAGTTTATTTCAGTGTCCCTCAGATCCTGGATCAGCGCCCTGTTGAGATAGGTGACTCAAAGAGAAGATCCATGTTTGAAATAGAAAACATCTGAGGCTCCCAGGCAGCCAAGGAATACAAGAAATATCAGTCAGCCTGAAAAGGATCTGCCTTGGCACGCTATCATCTTGTCAAGGTTTCTGTAAGGCATCACAGGAAAAAAAGACTTCAAAAATGACTTGAAAGTTGCTTTGTTGCTGTTTCAGAGAGTTCCTTCCAAACGTGAGGATAAGCATGGGAAAGGTGATGATTTGAAGATGTAAAAACAAGAGGAAGGGAGCTGGCATCATCAGCCCATCAAAGATCGAAGCTGACATTTAAAACCGAAGAAGAGATGATAAGCCATGTGGGGATAAGACAAGAAGGTTGTTCAAAATGAAAACAAGATTATGGTGTATAAACAGAGACAGAGGAACGAATTGAAGAATGCAGGAAGGAGGTAATGTTGTCAATGTACTGGAGTGGAAAAATGCCTCTGCATCTGAATTTTGCATTAATTTAAATGGGAGAAAGTTGCAGAAAAGAATCTTGCAGTAAGTGAGATGTGAGGTGATAAGAGCCTGAGTAAGACTTTTAGCTATGTTACAAGAAGACTACCTCCTTAAAAGAAGGTATGCAGAAGGATTTGCAAGCTCCAAGCAAACTGGTTACAGGAAAGCTCGCTTTCATGACTTTCCCCGCAATAAGAAACCAAAAGAGACAGCACTGGAAAATATTAACAACAGCCATGTGTTGGTGATGACTTGAGTTGATATCTAGATGTCAGTCAAATCTGTCAGAAAAGTAACCGCAGACCACTGTTTGGACAAAATGAAAATGGCCTGGAGTAGGCGTGAAAGTCTGTGCCCCATCACCATAGACATGATAAGATAAATTTGTATTTATGGATAATAGTAACAAGAAACAAGGAGAAAAGGAGTAAAGGATGATCAAGCGCAGGTTTTTATGGAATCCTTACAGAAAGATGGAGGAGGGTCAGAAGATGACAAAATGTGAT